>CP135552.1:11093770-11151482 GCA_032402905.1 Khaya senegalensis | reverse complement strand
GTGTCGTCAAATATTCTTGAAATTGGCCAAGGTTTAATTAGAAAATAGAATTGCTAATTTCTATGTTATGTATTGACTTTACATGGGGATGGGGGCAGGCCGTGACAAATTCACGGGGGAATAATTGGCGGGTTGTCTTCTTGCCTGGAATTTCATTCATCATTTAAATGAAGCAAGAAAAACAATTTCACTTCAATCAAGTTATACTAAGTTGACGTGCTTCCTGACACGCGCCTGAATAAGTCACGTGAGTCACAATCACACTGCCCCTTCCTGAAAAAGGTCAATGGGTTCACCAGTGACCCTACCAATTTTGTCCTACTCCTACCTATTATTTTCCAGGCCAGGTTCATTCCCTAATACGTGTTATTTTGCCGAAAACGACTTGTCGTTTTTGTTCAACAGCTCATTTTCTTCTGTTGAAATCGCTTGATGCTGCAAACTCTGGACGCATTAGCTCCTGCAATTTTCAGTTTCTTTAACTCTCAAAGATGAATGTCCATGTCCTATATGCGTTGTCATAAAGATGGGATGCGATGCGAACGTCTCATCCGACGCATGCTCCGACGCATACGACGACATGTCAGTCGCGATGCTACTTTTGGCTAATGACGACTGATATTCCAATAAAATTAGCGGTGTCAATCGCCGGCCGGCCCTCTTAAATTAAATCCATATGAATTTAAAGGTTGGGTCGTTAATTTTTTTATATAATTAGATCCGATTCGGTTTGTAAGTTCAAAATTTTATTAAAATAATAAAAAAAAATTATAAAACTCACAAAGTGGAGCCTAAGCTCATGGACATATATGGCGGGCAAGCTGTAGATGAAAGTAGTATTGTGGGTAAAAGTGGAGCCCACATTCTCCTACAATAGAATTGACCTACCCTAGTTGATGGTGGCCTTTTCCATTTTTTTCAATATATATTTTCATTCCTATTATTATTATTATTATTGTCTTAAATATCAATTACCAAGTACAACTTGTGGGGTTGTTGTCTTACTTTCTCCACTTCCACATGCTACAACCACTTTTCTTTTTTTTTTCCCGGTTCCTCGTTGAATACAATTGTTTCTCTTTGTTTTTTTTAAATACATTTAAGTGTTTTAATACTCTTAGAGATTCCAAACGAAATCAAAATGTGTTTGTTACGTATTCTAATGGTAGATTAATATTAAATTAATTTGAATTAAAATTTAAATTTTAATTAATTTTTTATATTACTTGTTTCAATCTATTTTTAATTTATTCAATTAAAAAAATTACAACATTCTTTACTTGTAAAATAGAAAATGAATAATTTTTTTCTAATATATAGAAGATAGATATGTAAACCTACCACAACAAAATTTATATTTAAATAGAATCCTATTAGATTTCTAACTAAAAATTATCAAAATAATAATAATAGTAGCAATAACTCTTTTATCAATTAAAGTAATCCAAAATTATTTATTAAATTTACTACAATTCATTTTAACAAGCATTTTATAAGGTATTTGTTTGGAGGAAGTAGGCAAATGAAGTCAATACTTCATTTTCAATCGGTAAAGTGGTAAGGAAGCAAACAAAATTGTGTACAATCAGATGAATAAACATATAAAATGTTGTCAACACAAGCATGCATGAGCATCAGTCACCATCTTTGTTAATTGCTCCACTCACCCACATCTGTTCTATCAAATTCTCTTCGACAAATAACGTGTACCAATAATTGCATAGACCAAAATTTTGGGTATTTGATTATAGAAAAATTAGTCAATTCAATAAGTAATTTTCAACTAATTATTATACAAGACATGCTAGTAGACTTCACAATTAATGTGTGTTAAGTAAGAAAGGTGGGAAGGAAATCCTTCTACCAATCCTCATCACTTCTAATGATTCTACTATTTTGAATCACTATTGTGGATGCTATGCATGCGTAAACTAACCCATCAAATTCCCATTTCTTTTCCCCTATTACAACCTCAAAACTAGATTCAAATATGAAAGCTATACTAACTAACTAAAGAAGGAAGCACCGCAATTTACATGGCTTAGAGGAGAAAAGCACTTACTTTTGTCTATGTCAACTACTACAAGTTAAGAAGGAAACTCGGTTTATCTTCTTCTTGCTCTTAATTAATCACATCATTTCTTGTTTTAACCCCCCGAAAGAATCCAAAAGGTGCTTTCAATTTCAAAGTTTGGCCCATATAATGGGGCGCAAAAGGGTCCCATTTTTCATCAAAGCAATTCCCATTACGAGTAGTCGACGACTTGACAAAAGCACTTCCCGACAAAGCACAACAGCTGTTTGTTTTTTTTTTTAACTTGTCTTTTTCTATTTTTGTCTTAACTCTCACAATCAAATTTCCCAATTTCCCATTTCGGACGTCTTAGAATAAACATTGGGGTACCCCATTTCTCCACTAAATTTTTAGTGCAATTAGCATGTGCGGGCAAGACTACGCCATAAAGAAACTCAAATTTAAGAATCATAAAAGCAAAACAACAAATTTATTATAATTTAATTTTATAAAACATAAATAAGGATGTAAATTAGTAATATAAAACATCAAATTTATTATTTATAATGCATTTAAAATCTTTTCATATAACAAAAATTTATTATTTATTTTAAGTTCTTCACTATTTAATATACATTTTAAAAATGGGATCGATTTATTTTTTTAATATTTTTTATTTATTATTAATAAATAAATTTTTTTATTTTAATAATTTCATTACATTATTTATGCTAATGTTAGCAACAAAGTGGGCAGCAAGCAAAAGCATTCTTTTCGTAAGCAGTTAACAGGACATTGTAACAAAAAGTGATTACAAGATGCAAAGCTTACAAAAGAATACGGCCGAATTCATCTCACCATCTCCATTAACAAAATTCAAATGGGAATCGTCTTTTCATAATTCAACCAATCGTGAAATTGCCCTCTCAAAATCCACTCATAATCACTCATTTTCTTTCTTTCATTCTTTCTTATGGACCGCAGCTTACATTGATTATTGACCTAATAATTAATAATTCTATTATTTCAGCAACAAAATTGCGGCTGCAAGACAAGTGTCGAATTGACAACACGACAGATGTGAGTCTGTGATTGGACAATTTTATTTCTCAGGTAAAGGACAACCAAAAAAAAAGAAGGAACTTTTGTACTTGAAAAGCTTGCTCTTTCTTTTTTAGATTCTGTAGAGCTTCTCCTTTACAAATTTGTTTTGCCCTAATGAGGGAGGGAATTTAAGGTTTGATTTAAGCAGCTGTCCCACGAGCAATCCCAGACTCCATATTCCTTGATCAAATTGACTTTTGATAAATATTATTAAAAAAAAAATTAATTAAAATAAACTTGTGAAAAAGCAATTAAAATCGTAATAAATTTTTTTATTTATAGTTTTAAGTTGATATTAAAATTTAAAATAATTTTTAGATAAAATAATCATACCTACGGTACATACATGAACCAAAACATATAAATGAAATGAAAAAAAAAAATAATTACTTAAATTTTAAGTTAAAATGATTCGATAAATGTAATATATAATTATTTAAATTAAAAATATTAAATTTATCACAATTTACTCTGACCTCGATTAATTTTATAATCTTTATTCTTTCTTAAAAAGAGAGAAAGAAAGAAAGAAAGACAGACGAGAGTTTGAAAGGAGAAAGGCTCACCATGTTCTGAAAGAGAATTTGAATAATTTGATGGAATTGGAACGCAGAATCTCTCCCTTTCTTTCTTTCTTTTTACAGCTATTAATTAATTAATTAATACTTACAGGGTCATAAGCTTACATTTCCATGCATTGCATGACAGCCTTTAAAGAAATTGATGCACAAGTTTCTGAGTTTTCGGAAAAGGACGTAGGGAAGAAGCCAGAGGGGGACCTTCCCTTCCCCTTGTACAATCGCTAAAAGTCGTGTGGGTAAATTGTCATATTTATATAAGCTATCACATCAAAATTGAAAATTATTATTATTAATCCAGCTAGGTCTTTGTATTCCATTTGCTTTCAACCTTCTTTTCAGTAGAAACCAGCAATTTCTTAACTAGCTTTTAATCTAATACCATATAAATATTTTAATATTAATATCATTTATTTATAATTATTGTATAATAAATATATTATTTTATTTTTAATTTTTTAATTTAATGATATCTCCATAACAAAAAGAAATAGATCATAATTTACCCTTGTACAATCGCTAAAAGTCGTGTGGGTAAATTGTCATATTTATATAAGCTATCACATCAAAATTGAAAATTATTATTATTAATCCAGCTAGGTCTTTGTATTCCATTTGCTTTCAACCTTCTTTTCAGTAGAAACCAGCAATTTCTTAACTAGCTTTTAATCTAATACCATATAAATATTTTAATATTAATATCATTTATTTATAATTATTGTATAATAAATATATTATTTTATTTTTAATTTTTTAATTTAATGATATCTCCATAACAAAAATAAATATATTATAATTTACTATTCACATAAAATAAAATTAATCGTTATTATATATTAAATTATATATTTAAAAAATTATATTTAAATATATTTTATTTATACTTTAACGATTTTACTTTAAATAATAAATATTTTATTCTTTAATTTATTTTATTAATATTTTAATTTTCTTATATTTTTAATTTAAGCTTGACTCTTGAGTAGCTATTAATTATAAATAAAATTTTTATTTCACTTTTGTAATCTAATAAGATTTTAAATATCAAATATAAGAGAATAATAACATATAAATATTAATTACTCGAAAAAAAATAAGTATTTATTAATTATTTTATTAAATTATTAAAATTTAATCAAATATATATGATAAAAAAATAAATCTGAAGATAGAATGGTGGAGCACACTATGAATCTTTAAACTTTCTTCCAGGCAAGAAGGACCGATGACTGGAGGAGAAGACTAATTAATAATCTATGTTCATTTATGTTAATTCAGCACACAAGAGCAGGTCGTTGAGCAGTCACTCTCCTTCTGTTGCTTCGTGGCATTTCCCAATACTTTTTATTTATTAGTTTATTTATTTATTTTAATGGTATATACGATTTTTATTCCCTAATTTATCGAACCCTACTTGCTACAATATTTTTAGTTTTAAATCATGACGCAGACTATGCTATATCATGAACATGGAAATATAATAATTACAGTATAATTATTACTAATAATTAATTCGTAATTACTGGTCACTACATCAGAATCATCATTGATTATACTACTAATTGTATGTTTGAAACCTAAATCAATTCATGATGGGTCAAATTTGAACTCATTAGGCAACTTAATTAATATTGGGTTAATTGGGTCTTTTTAGTATTTGTCCTTTTGGTGGGTTTTCTTTCAACTTTTTATTATGTCTAATTTGATTACTTATGAGTAATTAACTGGTAAATATTTCAATTCAAAAGCTCAAATCATTTTAGATAAAACTAACGGTGGATGCCCAAAGTAGCCTTAACCATGCTTAGTGGGTATTAATTTATGTGTTTTAATAAGACTTAAAATCTTATTGACTACTTTATGACTTTTTTATTTAGTAATTATGGTTATTAATTAAAGTTTACTTTTTAATAACCGTAATTTCATCTTAAATGTGATTAATTTATGATAATTTATTCAAATCTCATTAAAATTAAACTCAATCTTTAAATTAAGAATTTTTTTTTTTTTTAAGAGGTATGGTTTATGGTGCATAAAAATAATCTTGAACAACTCCTCTTTGTGTAAAAATAAATTTAATAATTTTTTAAAATTAATTTTGGTTAAATTTCATTTTAAACAATATTTTAATAATAAACAAAATTTATATAACTAAATCATCTGATACTTTATCATAGTTTTGAGACTGATATGCGCATGAAATATAAATAAAAAGATTATTAATAATTGACGGTAATTTGTATGTAATTAGAGTATAAACAAGTTATTAATCACTCAAACTCGGCCTTTTAACTCTTCGTTACAACTCCAATATTGCCCACTAAAACAAATGAACTCAAACTTACCATAAATGCCAATTTACCATCCACAATTCCACATGCATGCGAAGCGTGCCACACGAGCCCCAAACACGCGTGGACCCCCAGCTGACATGTGATAGACTGAATGATGAGTGACGATCCATCCCACAAAACAACATGACAAGAAAATTTGGCCCAGGTGCATTCACCTCTTACAATTTGAATTATAATAATACAAAAGCATCATTTTTAAAAATTAAAATTAAATATTAAATAATTAAAAATTAAAATCTTCAATAATATTTAATTTTATTTACAGATTTAATAAAATAATGACATGATAAGAGACATGGAGACAACCTACAGTATGATGATGTCCTTTTTACATTTTGTCTTTATTATTTAATTTTTTTTAAAAAAATATTAATAGCAACCTTTATTATTTATTATATAAATTCTCCACCTTCCTCAGAGTCCAAAATCAGAGTTCATACCTACCAGTACTAACACATTTTGCTCTGCTTTGTTCTGTTCAAGTTTTCAACTGGGTTTTTGTTGCTCTGCTCTGTTTCTGGAGAAGTCGCTCTGTTTTTCTGTTTTGAGATTTTGGGTTCAATTTTGAGAAATGTATGCAGAGACGGGACTCTTTTTCCCTTACTTGCAGAATTTTGGTCAAGATGTTCAGCAACTTGAAGAGTACTGTAAATCGAATAAGCTCAATTCTTCTATGGTGTGCACTCTTGCTCTTTCTCTGTTTTTCTCTCTGGATTTCATGTGTACGCGTGTTACTCTGTTTTGGTATCCAATAATCTGCATTCGTTTGAGCTGGGTTTGAGTTCCCATTCTCGGTTACTGGAAATTTGGTGTATTAGTTTCTGTTTTTGCTTATCTCTGTTCTTCTATGCGGGTTCTCTTTAGATTTCAGTATGGTCTTTGTTCTCACCTGTTATTGAAACTCCATTTAATTGCTGAAAAATGGACAAAAATTTACATTTTGCTTGGCGGTTTCAATGAACCCTGGCCGGAAGTTTGGTTTTGATTTTCAAGATTCAACATTTATTGAGATTTTGTAGCTTGATTTTTTTGTTTTCTCTAAGCCTCTGTTCGGTTGATTGGAGAAGTGATGAAAATACAGAATTTTTAAAAGCTTTGTGGAATATGCTATGTTGGTTTCCACAAAGATGAGACTTTTTAATATCCCAACTTGCTTCTGTTCTCATTTTCTAAGAAACCAAACAGGACATAAAGGGAAATGATTGAAAAAGCAAAAGAAAAGTAAAGAATATAAATGGTAAATGATTTGAAAGTCACAAGTTCCGTGTTCTTCAAGGATTCTTCTGTTTTTTTGTTGAAGTGTAGTAGTAGCTGGTTTTTACCTTATCACCGCACTTTCAAAAAGCAAAAGCTTTTATTTTAATTGTAGTTTTATTTTCAAGGTGACTAAAATATGAGAATCTGTCTTTGTTACCATTTCAAGAGTTTTGTTTGGTTAGAAAATTAATTCCAAGAAAGTGGGTAATATGATAGCTACCCACGAAAAGTAGAAGTAGATCCTTGCTTTCATTAAGCAAGTTATTTTCTCATGAAGTTCAAGGTAATTAGAGGGAGCTGTTGTAAGGATATGGACTTTTTTACCCCGAAATCTTCGACACAAAAAGTTTATTTACTAATTGCCCTATTCAATTTCGGTAACTTTCAGCTTAAATTTTCTTCTTGTAATCGTATTTTACATTGCCAGAATATAATCCTGGTTCCTACATACTATCCTCTTATCAAGGTGATAAACTCCTAAGCATTTAATTCTACAAATGAAACTGGAAGGAGGTTGGGTTGGTGGAAGTTGGTAGAGTGTAAGTGTTGTAGTTCTTGACATTTGTGCTAGAATTTGTGGTGTAGCGTATAATGATGAGTACTCGTTCATAGAAATGATATGCATCCTAAATTTCAAAATTTGATTGTGAGATGGTATTGGAGCGTTCATAATGATGTTGATATGTTGTGGGTGATGTCGGTATTGGCTTGATTTATTATCTGTCCTAATAGAGCACTGACACTTTACACATCATTTGTTGTTGATTTTGTTTCTGACTTCTTGTGTAATGTAGAGCAACATTATCCCAATGTCGTCCATCTCAGACTATGACTTGGGAGGCGAAGGGGATTTATTCAAAGCTCCGGAGCCTATCATTGAAGAACCACTCGGGAGCCTTGATCCCATGAATGAGGCAATTTCAGTGGTCTCGTGTGGCGAAGACGTCATTGCCTCTCAAGGACTCAAGGTTGCGAATATTGATTCAATTCATAATGAGCAGCTTCTGAGTGAGGTTTTCTATGACTGGGAGAAGGATCTCATGGAAAAATCAGCCATAGATGCACAACTTTCTGAGGTCCTAGATATCAAGATTCCTGTTGTGAGGATGGACGAAAACCAAAATCAAGAAAACAAATTGCTTTCTGATGCAGCCTTTCAGAAAAGTGTGAGCTCAGGATGTTTAACTTCAATGGAGTGGATGCATGGGACTGCAATCAAACCAAGTTTTGTCGATCTTCCAGGAATGGATTTTGGATCTGTTTATGGCATGCGGAGAGCATTCAGTGAAGGAGACATTAAGGTCTGACTCAATCACTTTGCTATGTTGTTTTTTTGCCTGACTTTATATGTTTGCCTTATAGCCTCATCAGATGTGAGATTTACACAGACCGAGCTCCCCAATAATTGATATAAAGGGTTTTCGCATATTTGTTTGTGTGCGCAATAATTCACACTCTCCAACTAGTGCTGTTAAAATTTTGTAAGTTCAAGCCTCTGCCATGGCTTAGTGGAAACCATACACTAAACTGCCAAATTTTGTAAGTTCAAGCATTCAGTGTAACTTTTGCATATTTTGTAATTAACACTCTGTTTATGTGTGCATAAATTCGTTTCTTTTTCTCTTTTGTCTGACATAAACTGCCAAATTCATGCAACCAAGCACAAAGCATGTATTAGCTTCACTAAGTAGTGTATGGACTGAAAAATCTTTAGATGTTTCTGGCCATTTCAACAGGATGGGGTTGGGTCATTGATACTGAGTTTTTATGACAGACTCTTGGCAATGGTAATATGAGCCTCATCCAGTCTCCTCTTGAGCGGCCTTTGATGATCAGCAGCTGCATTAGTGAGGACCGCAGGGAAAAGCTTTCCAGATACAGGAATAAGAAGACAAAGAGGAACTTCGGCAGGAGAATAAAGGTAACACAACAATTTGTATAGTTTCATATTTATGGCCATCAGAAGTTTACTATGCAGATTTGTGTGTGTATTCATAAATTTTGTTTTTCTCAGTATGCATGCAGGAAGGCTCTCGCTGACAGTCAACCAAGGATTCGCGGAAGGTTTGCAAAGAATGAAGAATCAGATGGTTCCAAGCGGCAATAACTGTAAGCTAATTCAGTAACAAGAAGAAGAATAGGAATGAAATAACTAGGTATGATGAAGAAAGGGCAACAACAGAGATCGTCAGTAGCAAAGCCTGGCAAATGTAACAGAACTTTAAGCAAAAACCTAAACAGGTTATGTTAAATAAACAAGTACCCCTCAAATCCTGCAAAAAAGTTGATCTCTTATTCTCTGTAATAACCTACTTAATAATTCGAAACGACCAAGTAGGGTTGTAAATAGGGTTTGTTGAATAAGAAGGACAAGTTGAAGAATTGTACTTGTTCACATATATGTTATATGGCAATGTTCACAATTAGTTCTTCATTTCTTCCTTTCTATGTGAGGAATTGATTTTCTTTTAGGTCATTCCCTTGCATGAATTTTTTGTTGCATTTTATAAGTTTTTCAAATATAAACCACAAGCTGAAATTATAACGAAAGAGTTACGGTGTAACTGCACTGTACTTCTGTTTCATTTCAAGAAATCTTCTTAACTGAATTAATTCAGTACCCAGGACTAACACATTGTGTCAAGGTGAACTTGAAGCTTTCTTTAAATTCTTTTGGTGGTCTTGTACATGGCATTTGAGCACAAAATGAAATTGGGAATTAAGGACATGGTTTCAAGTTTTGAATGTGAATTGCTAGCTGAAGCTTGTCTGCATACTTTGTATTTCCACAAATGAAACAAATTTCTGTGCCCGAAATTCTTCTGAAGAAGACACCCAACCAATTCAATTTGGGTTTCTCCTGCAGCCTGTAATCGCCATGGAAGAATAATACGTGGCTGACTAATTCAGAAGCATCAGTTCTCTTCTAGTTATCTGCTTTTACTCCCTGCCAGAAACTGGAATGATAGTTTTGGCAATAAAAGACCAAGTCCGACTGTAGAAAATATATACAATAATTATGATAAAATGGTAATTTTCTTAATAGACAAAATTATGTCCCCACTTTTTATTTTGTAAAATAATTGGCGGGGCCCGATTGCAGGCCGGCCCATTGTTTTTAATTCTTACAAGTAGCGGCTCACTGACTCAGTCTCGAAATCTGAGCGATTCTGCTGGGACAGGCCGGTTCGATTTTCCTCTCTCACAGCCGGTAAACTTATATTAGGGCTACCTCATTTTAATCGGCAAAGCCTATACGTCTCTCTGCGCATGTATATTTGCTTACCGAGAAACGGAGGAATTTTTTTAATCCCTTTTACGAAGATCCCATGTTGGGTCTTTTTCCTTTTTCACAAGAGATTGTTATTAGCAAAGTAGTTTTAGAGTTAATTAGTAAGAATATCAACATTAATTCTGGTTCTTCTTTGTACAGATATGGCTGCAAGTTTGGCTTCTAATGGCCTCGTGGTATGTGATCTCTTAGCTAATTGGCTAAATTTGTACTAATGCAATTTGTAATGTGAAATTATTGTTCGCTGATATGAGTTCTTTGGTGCAGTGTATCGTTATACAAACTAATCCATAATTTTTTTTTTATCTATTTATTTAAATGGGAGTCTTTAATTATTGTTAGGAAAGGTATTAAAAACAAAAATTTTGAATACCATATTCAACATGTGGTTTGTGCGCATTTTCTGCAGCAAAGGACTTCCATACAATCGAGGACTCTGAATGGTAGAAAGGACGCTGCTAGGGGCTCAGTTGCATCGGTAAAAGAAGCTATGCCAATTGGAAAGGGAAGAAAAGAAAGGTTGTATATTGTGTTGTTATACGTGCTACCATGCAGCGGAGCTGTTGCGGTGGGAGTGCGGTCAAAATTGATGACAATGCTGTAGTACTTGTTCACAAGCACAGCCAGCCAATTGGGACCAAAGCATTCGGGCCAGTCCCATACGATCAAAGAAAGAAACAGGATGTAAAGATCCTCATTCTGGCAGAGCATATTACTCGAGGTATGGTTTTGTGATAGATAATGACGCTTAAAGAGCTGAATTTGACAATATTTAGTCTTAATTAGCGGCTTCTGAAGCAAAGCAATCATTCCCCGCATGCAAATAATTCCTTTTTCTTCAATATTTCTTTTACTGATATCTTGGTACAACTGATTAATTTATGGACAATTTCATTTTCTCCATTGTTGTGCCCTCAGAAGTTGTACCTGGAAGATTTTGCTTTATGGATTAGCTTTTGCATTATCCCTTCAAGTATTTTCTTTGCATGAACCTTAATTTGATAGCTGTGATCTCCTTTATACAAAAAAAATTACTCATTTTCGCCATGTGATATTTTTCTTCATGTTACAGTGGTATTAGTTGATCTTCCAAGCCTATGTTGCAGTGCATGCTTATTTGAAAATTCACCCAAGTAAAAAGATAAGGATTTCACCACTTTGTTGCTCCTTGCCCTGGCCGCCACAATTGCCAGTGGAATTTAAATTTTGATAATATTCAATCAAATCAATTGGCATTCACAAACTAACCCTTAATTTTGTCTGGAAATGGATTGTTGTTGTCCCACTTGTACCTACCTTGGAACTAGTGGCTTAAAATATGCTCAAATCAATCACTTCATCATTGAGTTTGCAAGGAAGAGAAGGTTGGTCTTGCTGATAGAACCATCAGTTGACTGGAAGGCTAACTCTATTGCTGTATTATTCTTTTAATGGGTTGTATTATTTTACTTTTTAAGAACTTTTAACACTCGTTTGTGAAAAGGGAATGTTGGTAGCACTCATCCCTCGCTCAATCTCCATCAAGTACAGAATGAACTCAAACTTAGTTAATGGGATAATAAATTTGAGAATCCTGAGAATTTTAATTAAACAGCGGAGGACCTTTATTCCTTAGCTTGCCTTCAAAGGTTTAACATCACATCACCTAACAAGTCGGTCCACAGTACAACTCCAGAAATATGCCACGGCAGAATCATGCCCTTATTTCATGTAATTTCTGTAATTTTCACGCAAGTTGCACAGTGAAGCTGCTTCTGGTCTGGCTCCGAAATTAGAGGTCCAACAAACAAGGTGGATGATTTTGCCAAGAAATGAAAAGCCCATCTACTTGTCCTTCTCATTTCATTCTCTGTTTCAGAAAATGCCATAATCGAAAGCCGATGCCTGCCGTGGATTCTTCATCATCACCTGTCTTCCTCGACAATATCAGTCACTAAACTGAAAGTCATTTTTGCCGTAGCTTTCTGCTCTCCTATCATGCATCGGCAGCTTTTGCAATAGTACATCAGAACTACTAGAAGTCCGACCGAATTCTAAACACATACGACGTTGTATGATAAATTTCTCCGGTAACAGTCTGCTATTACTCTACCAAATCCGCCATGGTCTCTGTTCCATCTCCGACACTAGCCAACCATCGTTATTCTTCTTCCTCATTCTCTTTTATGGAACACCTGGCTAAATTTTCTACGATCCCTGTAACCAAAATTCCTTTTCGGAACAACTTTCTTCCGTTACTCTGTGCTATTATAATCACATACGCATCAACCAAAATATCCACCGAAAACACGAAAAAAAAAAATCACAAATAATTTACCGAGTAAAAGCTACCAAAATCAAACAAATATTAAAAAAATTCAGTCGTGCCGATGGATTCAGAGTCATCGAGAGAACGCGACGAGCAGCGAATTCGTTGATTCATTTAGGAACTTGGATATATTGTTCACCTTCCATCTCAGAAAATTTGTTGTAAAAAACTTGAATTTGGAGCTACTTAAAACGTTTGTTCTCTTCAAATCCAGACTGATCAGAAAATGGAAAACTTGCTCGTCCTCTTCACAAATACCATATTCCATGGCATTCGAGAACGATTACCTTTTTCTGAGACAAAAATAATGACGTAAAGGTCCATTGATAACCAAAGAAAATTCATGCATTCTTTTTCCATAGCTGATGTTGCAGAAACTTGCGTGCAAATCATTAAAAAATAAACAAACTTAAAAATGGCCAAAACTTTCCACCCACCAAAACAAAATTGGTCGAAAATTACACAGATTCCTGCCAATCCAACTTCGCAAGTTCGAATTTGCACAATCAAAACACAAGCTATACCCCCACTAAATCAACAACCACAGACATTTCGTCAACCAAATGAACAAATTCGATTGCCAAATCATAAATTTTGAATTGGATGTACCATTAACAAATTTTGAAAATTGAGTTCCCATATTCTTGGAGCCAACTAACCAACAAACCATGCAATGCACCATCGTCTTTCTCTGCTCAAAAGCCATGCCCATGACCAAAATTTATCAACAAAACAAAATCCATAAAAAAAAAATCCACCAAAATAAACGCACAAGAACAAACAAGACTGCAAATTGAACATACATTCCTTTCGCACCATAGAAGAAGGAAATTGCATACACAATGCTGATGGCGCAAGATAGCGTCAACCAACAACCAAATTTCACTCACATGTTAAAATATTCTCCCCCACGTCTGACGGTTTAGATAACGCCGACCCAAAGCTTTTCCTTCTTCTAACTCTGTCACTCATTTTCTCTCTCTACAAAGTTTCTTAAAAAAGAAAACGAAAATTTCTCTCTTTTTTTATCAATATTTCATAAAAATATAATCAATTTCAGTTTGTTATAAAATTAATATTCGACATTAATATATAATTCTTTGTAAACCAGTTAGAGAGAGAAAGTTTCGTAGAAACAGATCTCTTGAATTGTTTTCAGTTCGATCGGTTTCTCTGTTCAATTTCTCTTTTTCTCAATCTTTTTCAAATTGGGTTCTCGTTTATCTGCTTGCTGAATTAATTGGGGAATTGGGTTGGTTGTATTGATTTAGGATTTCTCTGTTTTAGTTTAAGCAATCCGTTACACATTAGGGTTTACGAGAATTTTTGAAATTGGGGGTTTTACGCGAAATTGAGAGCGATTGAACGTGGGAATTTGAATTACAGAAGTGTATTTGTGTTTTTTAATTGATGTGGGCGATTGGTTGATTTTTTTTTTCCCTTGTTATTGAAAATGATAATCAAACGGAATTTGAAATCTCAAATGCCTAGTTTGAAACGGTATAAAATCAGCGACTCGGCTAACGAGGATGATGAAAACTCGGGTAAGCGAAAGAAACGGAAAACTAACGGCTATTACCCGCTTATTCTACCGGGGGAGGTGGCTACTGGTATACTTCCGGTTAGTTTTGAGGGAATTCTTCGCGCTGCGGCGGCGGAGAAGGGATTTGCTGCTTCATGGTGCACCGAAATTTCGTGTCCCCATGACGAGGAAGTGCCGCAATTCAAGGGCTCAGATTCGGCCAAATTGAAAAATCGGACGGTGGAAGCTTCGCGGCCACCGCTAGTGAGGACTTCAAGGGGACGTGTTCAGGTACTTCCTTCGCGGTTTAAGGATTCGGTTATTGAGAATTGGAGGAAAGAAAGTAAGAATAGCTCGCGTGATTATAATATTGACGATGAAACTGAATGTAAAAAAGAGAAATTCAGTTTCAAAACACCCAAAAGTTATAACCAGAATGTGAAGAGTAAACCAAAAGAGGATAAAATTAGATACAGGAATCATAAATATGGTACATTGTGTGAAGAAGAGGAAGCGGATGAAGAGGGGTTTAATAGGAGTTTTGACATCAGAAAGCGCTCGAGTTCGAGAAGTTCATTAACATCTTTACAAGAGCAACAATTTGTTGATGTTGATAATGAGAAGAGTTCACTGGAAGAAATTATCCTTGATTTAACAAGCAAGGAGGGATATGTGGATGGGGAGAGAAAATATGATGGATTATATGGGCCAGAGGATTTCTACTCTGGTGATATAGTGTGGGCTAAGTCGGGAAAGAAAGACCCTTTTTGGCCGGCTATTGTAATTGATCCAATGACTCAAGCGCCGGAGCTGGTTTTGAGGTCTTGCATACCTGATGCTGCTTGTGTGATGTTTTTCGGGCATTATGGGAGTGAAAATCAACGGGTATGGATTATTTGCCATATTGAGCTTGCTCTACTTACAAACTTCTGTGTTAATATTATCATGTTTAGGAGTTGGTTGCTAATTATGGCCCATTGAATGATCATGAGCAGGATTATGCGTGGGTCAAACGTGCAATGATATTTCCATTTGTAGATTTCGCAGACAGGTGTTTAGCTGGTCTTCTCACCCAGAATGTTATATTTTGTCGTTACGATTCTTTGTGCTTACATGAGATTTGGTTGATATAGGTTCCAGGAGCAATCTGAATTGAACGAATGCAAGCCCAGTGATTTCCAGGTGGCATTGGAAGAGGCCTTTTTGGCCGATCAAGGGTTTATAGAGAAATTGATGCAGGATATAAACTTGGCCGCAGGGAACCCTCCTTATGATGAATCTGTTCTCAAATGGATTCAGGGGGCTACTGGTTCAAGCCAGGGGCTCGACTATTCGATTGTTGACAAGGCATGTTTCCACAGAGTGCAATCTTTCTTAAAGCTCTTCCTTGACTTTACTACACCGTAGTTCTAAAATCTTGTCTCTGTAATTGTGTCCTGAAAAGTGCCCGGACATTTGAAAGTCTGAAATTCCCATAGAACTTTGGACATTTGATGGGTTGCCTTGTGAGTTTCTATTTCTTAAGGAAGCAAACAATGTATGCATGGATCCAAGTGTCACTTCTTTTTGTTCTTTCTTACTGCTGTTTGAGAAACCATTTAAAGCGGTTTTCTTCTCTCTTTCTCTCTCTTTAAATGAGATGAATTCTTCCCGTTCAATCATTAGAAGATATTACATTGAGTTCTACCCATTCAGGTCATGTTTGAGAAGAATAAAGATGCAAGACCCTGTGATGGCTGCAGCGTGACCCTTCCTTCCCAATCAACAAAGAAAGTAAAAGCTTCAGCTGTTGGAGGCCAGTTATTTTGTAGAACATGTGCCAAGGTTTGTACCAACTACACTGCCCTCATGCTTTTCATATTATACTTTCTCTGCCAATAGCATTTGAAGTTTTTCATGAATTGGTTTTGTGTAAATACTCATGAATATATTCATCATTATTTCAGTTAATGAAATCAAAGCATTTTTGTGGTATATGCAAGAAGGTTTGGAACCATTCAGACAGTGGGAGTTGGGTGAGGCAATCTTCTTGCTATTTTAGAGTTATGTCTTCTCTTCATTCTCTTTGTTTGGAATTAGTGGTTATTTGTAATTCATTTATTGTTTGAATCTCCTCACTGGTTTAGGTGCGCTGTGATGGTTGTAAAGTATGGGTGCATGCAGAATGTGACAAAATTTCCAGCAGCCATTTTAAGGTATGTTCATCAACTTTAGGTTATGCATCACTGTTCTTGTCTTCCTTCATGATAAGAACTTGAACTTGAACTTGGACTCTCTCAACTATTATTTTTTGTTCTGTAGGATCTTGGGGGTACTGATTATTACTGCCCTGCTTGCAAAGCAAAATTTAACTTTGAACTATCTGATTCAGAAAAATGGCATTCCAAAGTGAAGTAAGTCATTGTTTGTTTTAATTTTGACATCTGTGCTTGCACTCATATTATGTGGTTTTAATTTTGAGCCTTGTATTATCTAGCATAATTTTGCCATTGGGTGTTTTCCTTTATGTCTATATTCAATGGTTGAAGACCATAAGAGTTGATCTTCTTGATTTACCTTAAAATTCTTATGTGACATTCTGCATGCATCTCTCTATACATAATGATTGTGAAGTGTCTGATACAGATGCAACAAGAATAATGGTCAACTGGTCCTACCCAACAAGGTTACTGTTCTCTGCTCGGGTGTCAAAGGCATATATTATCCGAGCCTTCACTTGTAAGAAAGACTACAAGTCATGAATTTCTAGTATTTCTTTGAGCACTTAGCTTGCTCTAAATGGGAGATTGAGATCTGCCCCTTTAGTTTTTATACTATTTGTTTCAAGTTCACTTGTATTTCTTTTGCTCCAGAGTTGTGTGCAAATGTGGATGTTGTGGAGTGGAAAAACTAGCACTCAGTGAATGGGAACGACATACAGGTTCCAAAATGAGAAATTGGCGGATAAGTGTTAGGGTGAAAGGTTCCATGCTACCACTAGAACAATGGGTTTGTACAGCAATTTGTTTTTCCAATCCTTTCATAGTTGTTTCTTTAAGGAAGATTCATATTTAAATTATGTTACTGTTTGACTTTTCAGATGTTGCAATTAGCAGAGTACCATGCAAATGCGGTTGTTTCAACCAAATCTCCCAAGCGACCCTCCATAAGTGAGCGGAAGCAGAAGTTGCTGGATTTTTTGCAAGGTACTATTTTGCTTTTAGGCATATAATTTCACCATCTGATGAACATTTTCCTTTTTATTGAAATTACTGATTTTTATTTTTGTTGTGGCAGAGAAATATGAACCAGTCTATGCTAAGTGGACAACAGAACGCTGTGCTGTATGCAGATGGGTTGAAGATTGGGACTACAACAAAATCATTATCTGCAACAGGTATTGCCAATGGGTATCTCTTTTTCAGATCATTCCATTTATATGTCCCCAACAAAGTCACACTCATACAGAGTCTCCTCTATCAAAATGACAGAGAGATGAAAGCATTTTAGAATTATATAGCTGTCATGCCTACGTACTTTGGTGTTACATATGCATATTGCACTGGACCCCAATTATTACAGTGCAGTCTTCAGAATGACATTGAATTGTAATTATTCTAATACGTTTATGTTTATGATTCTGTCATATTAATGATGTTACTCTATTTATTTGTTTATCAGATGTCAAATAGCTGTGCATCAAGAATGCTATGGAGCAAGAAATGTTCGGGATTTCACTTCATGGGTTTGTAAAGCCTGTGAAACACCTGACGTTAAGCGGGAGTGTTGCCTTTGTCCTGTAAAAGGTTAGATAGTGGAATCTCATGTGTCATTAAGATTCTTTCACTATATTCCTCTACCATGCTTGTCTACAATTTCACTTTATTTGTGTTGAGCCAGTAATAATTAATTACTAAGAACTGAATTCATATAATTAATTACAGCTTCCATGGTTTTGGATATTTTGGATCTCCTATTCGCAAATTCTTTGCCTGAAAGTTATCATTTTGTGGACATATATATATATATATATATATATATTGAAGCAATCATATTGTTATAGTGATTTGGTTTGTTGACCTTACTATGGTGAATATCTGCTTTCTGTATTTTTTCCATCAGGAGGTGCTTTAAAGCCAACTGATGTTGATTCGTTGTGGGTTCATGTGACATGCGCATGGTTTCAACCCGAAGTCTCATTTGCAAGTGATGAAAAGATGGAGCCTGCTCTTGGAATCCTGAGTATTCCATCAAATTCTTTTGTAAAGGTAAAATATCTCAAGTGTTACAGCATATTGCTGGGTAGTAGATACTACAAAATTCCTAAATATTTCTGGAGGGTTGGGATTCAATAAGATATTGTGATATTGTACGATCTTGATGCAAATAGGTAAATAATGTCAGGCTTATTTGTTAGAAAACTTTTGCTTCATGCCTGTCGCAACTTATTAGGTGGCATATAGTTTCTGGTAGTTTGAAAATGTGGTTCATAAAATATTTAATTGGTAAAGAGAACGATGTCCGGCATATTTGTTGCAAAATGCCTGCATCATGCTTCTTGTGACTTATTAGGAGGCATATAGTTGCTGGGTAGTTTGAAAATGTGGTTCTTCGACATAAATTGAGTTGGGTTTAGTTCGTAATATGTTGACTTGAGTTGTTCCCTTTTTTTGGTTTTTGTTCCCTTGTTTATGCATCACACGACATCTTCACTTTATTTTTGTTTGGAGCTTTTAGCTTTTGCTATTTTCTTAAAGTTGTTGAATGCTTTTATTTCAGGGAGGTTGCTTTGTTTTTCTTTATTACTTGTTGCTTGGATATTGTTCCCATTGACATGTTTTTGTGATTTCTGGCATCTTTTTATATACTGTTTTACTCCTTTCCTACATACATCTAACAAATTCCATTTCTATTGACTATTTATTAATAATTGGAACGGTACATCTTCTAGATAAATCACATCAATCCAGAATACACCACCATTTGTTAATTGTAATTGTGGTTGATTTGTCCGGTGTAATTGAATTTATGGTGATCGTTTTCAAGCCAGTTGGTAGTATATGAATACAGCTGATGCACTTTAATTTTTTTGTTTCAGATTTGCGTTATTTGTAAGCAAATTCATGGTTCATGCACACAATGTTGCAAGTGTTCCACTTATTACCATGCAATGTGTGCATCAAGGGCTGGGTATCGAATGGAGGTGGGTTCCTCATTGCTGCTTTTTTTTTTTTCTTGATAATGCTTGCCTGAATTGTCAATTTGGCCTCCTTGCATTTGCTTATCTTGTCTGTATATTATGAGCATATGGAAGACGATAATTATGCCTACTTGCTACTTGGCCCCTGTTAAACTCAAATCAGATTGCTGATCTCTCTGCCAATATTTATTGTAATAATTATGCCTTTGATTTTGCAGTTGCACTCCTTGGAGAAAAATGGAAGACAGATCACAAAAATGGTGTCATATTGTGCTTATCACAGGTTTTCCTTAACACCTTGTGAAAGTGCTTTCTTTATATGCAACTATTGTGTTTTATTGTATAACTCCATTTTTGTGCTCAATCTCTTGTTTTGATGCAGAGCTCCAAATCCCGATACTGTTTTAATTATTCAAAGTCCTCTGGGCATCTTTTCTGCCAAAGCCCTTGCGCAAAATAAGAAGAGAGCTGGCTCGAGGCTTATTTCATCTAACAGAACGAAAATTGAAGTGGTTTCTACAGTAGAACCTAATGAAACTGAGCCATTCTCTGCTGCACGGTGCAGAGTATTTAAAAGATTAAACAATAACAAGAAGGTGCCTTGCATGTCTATATCTGTGTCTTTTTTTTCTCTGTCAGTAACAGTAATGATACAATTATGAAATTCCAGACGGTCAGTTTACCTCAATGTTATTATTCAAATCCGTTGGCTCTTTTTTTTTTGTTTTTTTCTTTTTCTCACTTTCACTTGTTCATGGTTGCTAGAGAGCAGAGGAAGAAGCCACTTCCCAACAAGTGAAGGGACCTTGCCATCATTCTCTAAACACAATACAAAGTTTGAACACGTTTAGGGTAATATTTCTTATCCCCTTTACATCTGATGGCATGTATTATTTGCTTCATTTGTTTTTAATTCTTTGGTCCCTAGTTTGATATCCGAGAAAAAACTAATTTGGTGGTTTTCTGCTTATTCCCTTTGACAGGTAGTAGAAGAGCCTAAAAGTTTTTCTTCTTTCCGTGAACGCCTTTACCACTTGCAGGCAATTATATGTCCATTCTTTTTTCCTTGTAATTATTAACTCATTGAACTGTCTTTCTAACTATTTAACTGGTTTTGTTTGCATATTCGGCTCTAGAGAACTGAACATGACCGAGTTTGCTTTGGTAGATCCGGAATACATGGGTGGGGCCTGTTTGCGCGTAGAAATATACAAGAAGGAGAAATGGTATGTAAATTGAAAGAGTTCAACAGTACATGTTTTTGAAATCATGATCATTTATTGAATTGTTTTCTAGTTATGACGATACCTTGATGATTGCAGATATATATTAGCAGTTTTCCATTATTACGATACTCTTTAAACAAATTAACACCCGTGTGCATTCTTTTCATCAGGTTCTTGAGTATCGTGGTGAACAAGTGAGACGCAGTGTTGCAGATCTGAGAGAAGTCCACTACCGATTAGAAGGAAAAGACTGCTATGTGAGTTAAACTTTTCTTTGTTTAAATGATACGCAAACTGGTCTCTCTGTGAGACTGTCCTGCAACCATTTTTCTGTTCTCTTCTCTATTCTCTTTGAAGAGCTAAATTGGGAGAGTGTTATTATGTTTTGCAGCTGTTCAAAATCAGTGAGGAGGTGGTGGTGGATGCTACCGATAAAGGGAACATAGCACGCTTAATTAATCATTCTGTGAGTTGCCCATATTTATTTTTCCCAAGGAATTGCACGCATCAGATGTTACCATATTATTAGGGGTGGTTCCTAAATAATACAACTCGGTTGAACTGTATTGTACAGTGTATGCCCAACTGCTACGCGAGGATAATGAGTGTGGGTGATGATGAGAGTCGAATTGTCCTCATTGCTAAGACTAACGTATCTGCTGGCGACGAGCTAACGTCTCTCTCTCTCTCTCTCTCTTCCTCTCGCTCTCTCTGTTTTTGAAAATGAAACCCACTTAACGTGTTATGTTTGGTTTCCTTTTAACAGGTATGATTACTTGTTTGATCCTGACGAGCCTGACGAATTCAAAGTACCCTGTTTATGTAAAGCACCAAATTGCAGAAAATTCATGAATTAGGATACACACAGACACAGACACAGACACAGACACACACAGAGCAAAGCATAGCAAATTTATTGTTTCTCTACGAGGAGCACTAACCCAAAAAAACCCTTGGCCCTGGGATTTACCTCAGTTCTTATATTGAATTCGTAATTGATTTTTCATGGGAAGGAAAGGAAAGGAAATCAAGTGTTCTCTTCTTCTTTTTTAAATTATTTTCTTTTGTTTAGGTTTAGAAAATTTTGTGCTTGATAAACAGTGAAAGAAGATTTTGCCTGCTGTTTAGCTTCAGGCATTTGTGTATATTTGTTGATACAAACTCAGTTCAGAGAGTAAAATGCTAATCCTTATCTCCCGACATACTCTCAGTCCGTTGCGGAGTTTTGTAAATTTTATTTTGGGATTGGTTACATTTTCACAAATAAAAGGCAGGCATGCATTATATATATATATATATTATATAAATTGGGTATGATTAAAATATTTTATTAACTGTTATAATTTAAGGTATTTTTTTTTTAAAAAAAATAGAAATAATAGACAGTCCATGAACTACTAGATATTATTATCATATTTGAGATTGTCTAATTAGCAATTACCGGTGAATAGATGGGAATTTTTCGAAAGGATTGTAAAAAGCTATAGTACTTAGCATTACGATTAAAACATCAACGAAGATCAAAAAATTTTGATCAGAAAATTCCGTAAAATTTTGATTCTTTTTAATTTGCAAGAAATGCATAAAATGGCAGAAAGTAGCAAGCAATCACCGCAGTGGGCTTGAAAAAAGAAAACAGAAATCTGTACAGTAAAGAAAGTAAATAATAAAAAGAAAAATAATCTGAACATCAAACCTAACACAATTGATTGAAAAAGTTACAAAGCATAAAGTCATACCAATGAAACCGAACATTACTTACTACTTACTGTTTGTCTCTGTATGAAAAAGCATCCAAAGGCAGAATAATAATAATAATAATAATAAGGGGGGGCATGAACGCCCAAAGGCAGTGTAGCATTGCGAAAACACAAAACAAAATCAAAAGCAGCAAAAATTAACAGTTGGAACAATCTTCGGCAATAACCTAGTTGCCTACCATCGAAAATGGCAAAATGCTTACAGCTTGTCCTCAAAGTAGCAAGCAATCACCGCAGTGGGCTTGAAAAAAGAAAACAGAAATCTGAACAGTAAAGAAAGTAAATAATAAAAAGAAAAATAATCTGAACATCAAACCTAACACAATTGATTGAAAAAGTTACAAAACATAAAATCATACCAATGAAACCGAACATTACTTACTACTTACTGTTTGTCTCTGTATGAAAAAGCATCCAAAGGCAGAATAATAATAATAATAATAATAATAATAATAATAATAAGGGGGGGCATGGACGCCCAAAGGCAGTGTAGCATTGCGAAAACACAAAACAAAATCAAAAGCAGCAAAAATTAACAGTTGGAACAATCTTCGGCAATAACCTAGTTGCCGACCATCGAAAATGGCAAAATGCTTACAGCTTGTCCTCAAAATCAGAGAGTGGGGTCATCTGCTCCTTCAAACCCTTCCTCTTCCTAATGTCTGTAACAAGATTTGCAGCCTGGGTACCAGGCTCCAATGGATCAGAGGACATCATGTCCCAATGATCAAACACACATTGAGGGAAAGCCTGCCCAGAAGTTGCAGCTCTCAAAGTGCCAGAGAATCCAAAAGACTCGATAACAGGGAGGTAAGCCTTGATGTTGTAAAGCGGGGTACCGGGCCTCTGGACCTCCTCAAAAACATGACCACGTTTCTGGTTCAGAACGCCATAAATACCACCAAGTGCCTGTTCAGGAGCTTGGATTTCCACCAAGTACACAGGCTCGAGAAGCCTGGGCTTGGCTGTCAGCTGGGAAGCATATATGACCCTCCTAGCAGTTGGAATAACCTGGCCACCACCTCTATGGATGGCATCAGCATGAAGAACAACATCACAAATTTCAAAGCAAATACCCCTCATGTTTTCCTCAGCCAGTGCACCTTCCTTTGATGCCCATTGGAACCCAGCAACAACAGAATCCTTAATTTCATTCAAGTACTGAACTCCCTTACACATGTCCACAACCATGTTAGGACCGGTGGTCTCAGGGCCAAAACACCAGATTTTCTTGGCAAGATCCTTGTCCCACCCAAATTCCTCAGAGAGGATCTTAGAGCGAGCCCTAGGATCATCCCTTGGACCAATACGACCATCGTCAATGGCCTCAGCAAGACCTTCCTCCATTGGTCGGGCTTCCATGTAGAGACGGTTGTGCTTGTTGGGTGACTTGCTCATGACAGTACGGCAGGACTTCTCAAGGACAGTTTCACGGAAGGAAACAACAGGATCAGATACAACAATCTCAGCACCACCCATGAAATCTTCCTGCAAATCCTTCAAACATATCTCAAGGTGGAGTTCTCCTGCACCAGCAACAATGTGCTCTCCAGACTCCTCAATGCTACAGACAACCATAGGATCTGACTTGGCCAAACGTTTAAGACCTTCAACAAGCTTGGGGAGATCAGATGCAACTTTGCACTGAACAGCCACACGAACAACAGGTGAGACAGAAAACTTCATAGCACGGATAGGATGGGCATCAACTTCCTTCTCATTTGTTAAGGTAGCATTCTTGGTGATGAACTGATCCAATCCAACCATGGCAACTGTATTACCACAAGGCACATCCTCGACAGTTTCTTGCTTCTTTCCCATCCAAATAACAGTCCTTTGTACGCTCTTCACATACAAGTCTTTCTTCTGACCAGGGACATAGTTTGGACCCATGATTCTGACCTTCATACCAGTTGAGACCTTGCCAGAGAATACACGACCAAAAGCGAAAAACCTACCTTTATCAGAAGCAGGAATCATCTTGGATACATAGAGCATGAGAGGTCCCTCAGGATCACAATTCCTGATAGCACTAGCATAAGGATCATCAAGAGGACCCTCGTATAAGTTCTCAACACGATACTTTTGTGCCTTGGAAGGAGAGGGAAGGTGAAAGATCATCATTTCCAATAGAGCATTACTTGCAGGAAGCCAAGTCTGCATGACACGCTTCATCAATGGCTTACCCATCAACTCCTTTTCTTCTCCCTTCATCGTGACACCAAGCTTTTGCAACATAGGCCACAGCTTATCTTTCTGATCGTTCATGCAAGTGGAGATAATCTGTTTGATGGGCTCATAACAGAACTGAACAAACCCACGCTTGCAAGTGGGAGTGCCGGTGCTCTTGTTGGTCCACTTCTTTGTAGCAGGGTCAAAAAAGTTCTCACCCCAGAGCCTCTCCATCATCTTTGACTCATCAACTCCGAACTTGGATGCATACATCTTAGCAAAGTTCGTCAATGTAAAAGCCCAACCATGCAAACCAGCAGAGAAAGCAACAGTTCCTTTCTCAGGGTAAACCTGAACATCACCGAGGAGTGGATCCTCATAGGTGGCCATAATGACATTGGCATTCTCAATCACTCTCTGGAATGTCTGGTAAGCCTCCTCACCCTCAACCTGTAGCTCAAGGAAGCACCTGTCCATCTTGTTGACAGTCAAGACAGGCCTAATCCTTTCACCCAGGGCCTGTCGAAGCACAGTTTCTGTTTGGACGCAAACACCTTCAACACAATCTACCACCACAAGTGCACCATCAGTAATACGAAGGGCAGCTGTCACCTCAGATGAGAAATCAACGTGCCCAGGAGAATCGATAAGGTTGATCAAGTATTCATTCCCTTGACGCTCTCCCTTAAAATTCTTCAACGATTCATCAGTCATTTCATAGTAGAGAGAGATACCAGTGGATTTGATTGTGATACCACGCTCAGCCTCATCCTGGCGAGTATCTGTCATGCGGACATCCCCAGCAACTTCTTGGGCAATGATACCAGCAGCAGCCACAAGAGAATCGGTAAGGGTTGACTTCCCTACAAGGTTGAATTGGCATCAGTTCTAGGACAAACACTATTAAAGCTGCATGATGATAATAATCGTTTAATCAAACAATTTAAACTACAAAAAACCTCAAAGGTGAGAAAGTCAAAATAAACCCATGTGCACAAACTCCTAACATCCAAGGACTAGGTCTAAAATGCACAATCCAGTATCCACATCAACTTAAACTACAAAAAACCTCAAAGGTGAGAAAGTCAAAATAAACCCATGTGCACAAACTCCTAACATCCAAGGACTAGGTCTAAAATGCACAATCCAGTATCCACATCAACGTAAGTTTGATCACATTTCTACAAGAAATAAATGCCACCACAATGATTACTTCAAAACGCGTTACAGACAACTACAGTCACATCATAAACTTATAACTGAAGAAAGATTGGTACAAAGAATAATGTGATCTCCAGCGTCAAAAGTTGGTCTTAACAAGTACAAGTAACCCAACAAATTATGAGATTGCAGCCTTCTCAAAAGAAGCATTTAATTAACCAACCCTCTCTAACTAGAGTCCCTGGAAGTGTGTGAATGAATGAAATATTGGACAATACATTCACAGAGACCGAACATTCATACTAAAGCAGTCCACATCAAATCAATAAAAAATAACCACAGAAACCATATAAGTCATACCGTGATCTACATGAGCAATAACAGACATGTTACGGATGTTGTGCTTCAAGTCCATAATATGACGAAGCTCCTCAGCTGTGAACTTCACCATTTTGACCGATATTCAAATATCACCAACAAATATTTCCTGACCGCCAAAATGATAAAACAACAAGGAAAAATTGTCATTCCGAACCAAGAAGTGCATACAAGCTCCCAAAAACATACAATTATGCAAAGACAGACGGATATTCATTAAAGAGAAAACGATAAATCTGAAATTAATATCAACTTGTAATTGAGGTATTTACTGCATAGAGATCCTTATTTATAATCATTAAATTGAAGCGAAAAAAAAAGCCAAATAAATTAGATTTTTACAAAGAAAACTTCGAAGTCAAAACCGCCGGTCTCTGTAACAAAACTTCAGATCCAATCACTTTATCACACTTTCAACAAAACATGAAGCTAATAACCAAATAAATAATTCAGGATCTACCCAACACCCTTCACCATCACCAAAAAAGAACACTAAAATCAGCATATAAAGTTACAGCATAAAAAGTCAGCGCTAAAACGTTATCGAAACAGTCAAACCAGCTGAAAAAAGTCGACACAAAGCTGAAAAACAAAAACATACGCAGATCAGAACGGGAAAAAATGGGAAAAAAATGCAAAAAAAAAAAAGATGAAATCAGAAACGGTGAAACCAAAACGAGAATACAAAAACTTGCCTGGCAGAGTGGAAACAATAGTCTCAAATAAATAAAATAAGTAAAAATGGCCGAGAAAATTGACAGACCTTGAAGGCGGCAGCAGAGAGAAAGACGAACGGGCTGAAGTGAGTGGTGTGAAGAAAGAAGGCTTATATCGTGAGACAGAATATATATATGGAGAGAGAGAGAGAGAGAGAGAGAGAGAGAGAGAGAAGGATATGCGCCGTAGAAACCCTCCTTTCTTAAATCTAGGGTTTTTGTTTTTGGACTGGGCGGGATAAGGTATACTATTGTTTACAAGGACCAGTTTGGAGTGGGTTTTAGGCTTGGTTGTAGAAAACTCGGCCTAACAATGCTGTGTAAAGAGTTGCCATTTAGCCCCCACTTTTGTCTGTGAAGCCTCCATCTTCTTAAATTTCCATGATTGAGCTGGACATGGTTTACATACAAACCAAACCCAATTTGGTGTAGAACTTGGGTCTCTTTTTCCAACCTCCACCCAAATTTCAGTGTGGAGTTAGAGATTTGCTATTTAGCGCCCACTTTTATCTGCTGAAGCCCCGTTTAACAATAATATTTGCATAACTATTAAGTCATCTCTCAAGTATCTCTAAGCCACGCTTAGAAGCTTAAAACAACGAATGACAGATGCTGACAGCAGCAGCGAGATACACTTGAACAGATTTTGTTCATTTGACAACAAAATCGGGTACTCATAATTATGAGATTCAAAAGAGCATACAGTTCACAGTTCCCAGACATTTTAAGAACAATGGCACATAGCTCAAGCAGATCAACTTTGGTAACTGCTTTTCAAAGACTATATATCATCAGAAAATTATCGTGCCTAGACTTAAGAATGCTTCGATTTCTTTCTTGAAGATTGTTCTCTGGAAGCCGCAACATATTCTTCTGGATTGATATTTTCAATAAATTTTTTCTTCCCAAACTTCTTTGCCTTTTCCTGCAAATAATCCAACTTGACACGTGCATAAAACTGAAAAGTATACAAAACTAATGGCCAATTTTAGTTCAACAAAATCCTTGATGGCATGTGAAAACAAACTCTCGCATATATCTAAAAATACAAACCAAAGTCATATGAACGTGTTTGCATACATAACAAAATTTGACATTTGATTATTTGAATTACCTTTAAATTTTTGGCAATGGCAGCCACATCATCCTTGTGTTTCTCAGGTTGACTAGAATTCTGCTTTGATAGTTCCTGCAATATCCACACAAAGATTTATGAAGATCATCAGCAAAATATTATTACTTATAAATTCCAGTAAGGAACGTTAGAAATACATAAAATTAAAATAATAGAAAACACAAGTTCTTGAATTAAGGTGAAAACAGGGAGTTAACAGCCTCAAAGTAAAACCTCGGGAGGAATAAATGCAGCTTCTCTTTTTCTTTTGTTTTCAGCTGTTTTTTCTTCCTGCTTTTCCTTCTTCTCTTGCCACTTCTTCTGAGAAAGTATTCTCCAGTTTCCAGTAGTTTATCAATCTGCAAATGTAGTAGAAATTTTGCCAATGTAGATTAATTTGATTTGACCAGAAACAATTAAACAAACTCATTATATGTACCCACATAAACATGATTTACATGAGCTCAAAAGAAGAAATCTCCACTTAACTAATGATTTAACACTTCCTATAAGAAACTGAAAATGAAGAAATTACTAATAGAAATGCATTCCCAATATAATATTCGGGAACATATTAGCAAGATAGTGGTAGAGCAGTTGTTTCACCTTGCTAGGTTGAGAAGGAGGAGGGAATGGTGTATATGGTTTCTTTTCTTTACTCTTGACCTTCTTTTGTTTAACATTTTTCCTGGAAATTTTATCCACATAATTACATGATTGAACAATAAGAAACATATAACAGCAAAAATGTTGCAAGTAATTAAGACATCTGTATTTAACAAGCACAAATGGTGAAAAGATATCATACTTCTTAAACTTCAGAAGAAACCTATCCCAGTTTTCATTTGCAAGAGCTGGATCCTTTTCAAGTTCTTTCTTCATCATAAGAATCTACATGCAAGGAAACAAAAACCAACGGAAAAAAAAGAGAAAAAGGGAGAGTCAAAAATGCAATGTTAACAAATTTTCAAGTGAAAAGAGAAATAACTATGTTCTCAGATTTTAAACTATGTGCCTTAATATGATATACAGGGTGCATTTTATTCAGTATGCAGTCTTCCACTATCCTCCTGGCTTCAAACCTTTAAACGAGCCCATAGCAGCGACTGTATTACCCTGTTCAATTACAAAGTGAGCTATGATAGTCCATTTCATATATAGCAGCAAGAAAGTTAGCAAAATCAGTAAATTCCAAAAAACAGTAACAATTACCTGAACTAGAATACAGCAGCCAGTCAAAATTTCAAGTGCCTGGTCCAAGTAGAAGAAAAGCCAGTTAAAAGAATTCAACAAATATCTAGTAGCATCACATGCCACAGGGGTCATGATCGAGCGAGCACACCTGCCACTTTGACTTTTTCTTTTTAATTTTAACTTCTCTCTTTCATGGTAGGTGCAAAAATGGTATTGGCAGAAAATTTTCAATATAATGCTAAAATGATAAATCTAAGGAACCATACACACCTTCAAAGTGGAAGAATTTGGGCCCACGAGATGTTGCCTTCATTTAACAAATCATTCCTGCAAATTAAATAAACAAACTTTAACAAAACCTTTATAAAGCAAGTAAGAAGATACCAATTGACTACTTGTTGGCCACTTTTGCATAAATTTAACAATAATAGCATGAAAGGAATGAAGGTAATGAGTTCTATGTATATAGGATAAATTAATGCCCCTGTTTAAATAAAAATGAAGTACTACCAGAATATTGTAGCTGTTTTAACTCTTTAAAACATGGAAAATGACCACAAGTGTTCTAGAATTTGACTAGTTTGACAAAAGTATGATCTCTCATCTTCTTCCTCGCTCCCTTTTTCTTTCTTTTTTCTTCAATATATCACGTATACAATCAAATTTTACTCCTTAAATCAAGAACCTTCTCAAATCTGAAAATCGTAACCCCCATTGGCAACTGTATTTGGCTTTCCCCTTCTATTGTTCAATTTCAATACTCACCAAAAAAGCTGTTTGAAATGATAACATTAGATGCATAAACTTCTGGAACTATGACAATGTATTTGTTGGCCACCAAAGGCTTGATAGCAAGTGTATTGATCCACCTAAATAAACAAACCTCTTCAACTGATATTTTCTCAGTTTTCAGCAAGTATGTTTGCTACATTTTATCTATAACATCAAGTGATTTAAGCATTACACACCTTATTGCCGACCAAGTTGCCAATCTTGATCAAGTCACATTGCATTTTGACATTAAGTATTTTGATTGCCTGTGACATCAAAATAATGTTAAACATTGAATAGGACAACTAATACAAAACTTTCCCAAATGACAAAGCTGCCCATGAAATAGCCCAGGATCACCACGTCTCCTATATATGATTTAGAAAACAGCTAGTTGCATTAATTTCATTCAGCAACTTAAATTAGAACAACAACAGAATATTTAAAGCATTCAAGACTTTTCAATTCACAACCAAAAAACATTTACATGTTATTGTCATTATGAAATAAATGAATTAAATCTATAGACAACAAAATTTATCAAAATTTAAAAATAAATGAAGTGAAAACTGAAGCACAAAGAAATTAGACATTATACCTGAGGTGCAGGAACACTTCTTGACAAAAGCCTGATGAGATCTCTGGCTTTGACAATAATGTAAGGGTCCCTAGTTTTTCTAGTTGTTGAGATAATCATGGAACCCTCAACCTGACAAGCAACAAAAAAGAAGAGAGGAAAATCCAAGTTATCAATTGAAAAGATTCAGAAAGCATGCAACATTCTGCAAGAGAGTGTATAAGAAGTTTATTCAACATTAATACAAAGTAGAAAACCAAATTGAACAGTTCTGTCCAGTGGTGAGATTACAAGGATAGATGGTGTAACTTTAGGCCCTTGTATGCCAAAACCCAAGAAATTGTTAGCTCAAAAAGAGTTCCGCAAACTGATTATTTCGCCACAGGGTACAAGGAGAAGGGCTGCAGAAGCCCTCATGTTGAAGACATAAAAATACAGATTCTTACGTATGAATATGGCATCATGTCAAGCACAGGCATCTTAGTTAATACTGGCAATCAATCTATTTAACCACTTAACCTCAGAAAGGAACTTACCAGATTTAGCTCACATGAAACACCATACTCTTTCAAAGCAGCTTTCACCATGGGCCAAGCTCCTTGCAAGTATTTTTCTGTGAAATGATCTTAAAAAGATCTCAAGAACCCAGTCAAATACACTTGCTCATCTCTAAAATTTTAGGAAATAGAAAAACTTTAAAGTAGTTGCATATAAAAACATGCGATTACAAAGTTGTAGCATCGATTCGGTGCACGGACAACTACACCAACGAGAAATGTCAAGGTAATTCTTATCACAGTTCTATACTGAATCTAGTTGTTTAGAAGATATCAAAAAGACTGTTTTCAAGTTCAACAACACTTAAAAAAACCTAAACTCCAAGTATTTCCCCGAAAACTACTTAAATATTTCTTTCATTCTAAAAACAATTTTTGGAGAGGAAAAAAAATTCCTTCTCCCATAAGCACTCACAAGTTAAAAGCGGTTTCAATGACCTCAATCAAATACCACAAACTTGACGTAAAAAGGCTTTCACATTGTTTACAGGATCAAAAGCACTTCCAAACGAGTTATTAACACTAGTATCCAGTGGCACTCAACTTCTAAATACATCATTTGAAACGAGTGCTTAACACTACAGAAGAAATTAATCGGCGGTTAAACCAAAAAAAAAAAAAACAGCTTTGTTAATAGTGTACCTCTGTATTGTGGAAATAGAGTAGAAAAAGAACTGACTTCAAGCATTCCTCCTTCGTTCCAAGACGGATCAAATTTTTCAATTTTCCAATGATCAATATTCGGATCTTCATCCCACGGCTTCGGTTTGTCGTGCTTTCCCTTGTGTTTCTCACTCACTGTCTTCTCCACGTTCTCCTCCATCACTAACCTTTACGTTGCCGTACAGACAAAGAAATATAGCGTTCGAAAAAATCGAAGCAACAATGGCGGAGAAATTACAGCACGAAATAATTCAACATTGTGGCGGCAACTATCGATATTCTGGCCGTTTGGGTGAAAAAATAGGCATGGATTAGAGGAGCAAAAATTCGGATCCGAGCCCTTTTTACACAAACCCGGACCCGAGAATAATCCGCAAAAATTTCAAAATTGGGCTTATCAGCTGAATAAAGAGAAGGTCCAAACAAGAACTTGAAGGAAGCAATGGGCTTGAGCTTGGGCTTGGATAAGTTTCAGGACGTGAACAATCGGATCAGTCCATAAAGCTTTTATTGATAGTTTACTTGCAGTAGTGGTTTTGGACGTTCGTTTATAGAGGGGGTTTCAATGGTGGATTTCCGAGTCCTTCCATTTCAATGCTTGGACGTGCGTCATATTAGCATTAGGCCCATGGGCCCGTGGATATCATGTTACTATGTACTAATAATTTTGCAAAATGGAATGTGAAAGCAACTTAGCTTAGTTTTGACAGTAAATTATTTGCGTTGGCAGAGAGGGAGGGGAGGGGCCTGGGAGGTCTGGAAGTAGCATAGCACTGGCAACGAAGCAAAGCAAGAATCTCTCTAGAAAACACACATATATTTATAAAAATAGGAAAAGGAAAGAGAAACAACGGAAGCAGAAATGGGACAAGTGTGAACTTGCACATGGAACTATTTCAAACACTGACAAAAACACAGAGCATATAACTTCATTGGAAAATGTGCCGTTTAATCATCTCAGACATAATAGGCAGTAAAATCTTTAAGATAGCATACCAAAGACTGAATTTGTTTTTACTTCTTCCACTTGCTCGAAATTTTAAAAACTACAGGGGGTTTAATGAAATATAGCACATGAAAATGAAAAAACAAACAACACATACCCAATAAAGAAGAAGGAAGAGAGAGAATAATAATGTAACCCCTGACTTTTTGTAAATTGACCCCACGAAACCCCCCTCCATGATACCATATCAATGCAGTCTTTGTCAGCTGTCCTCCTAAACTTAGCTAGCCAACGGTCAAATTTGCTGGCAGACACGTAAAAGCCAACCTCTTTTTATTTTTTTATTTATTATTATCATTATTTTTTTTAAAAAAAATCCAGAGAACAAGCAAGGTATGTTTCCAGTACAAGAAATAATGATAACCCAACATAAAACCGACCCCATCTCATCTGCTGCAGGAAACCTCGCAGTAAGTTGTCACAACCCACAACCAACTTTCTAGGTAGCTGCTGTTCTGAAATAAAAAACATAATTAAATTAATAATTAATTGTTAATTTAATTATTAAAGTGTTAAGGAACCTCATTCGTTAATTATTAAAGTGTGCACCACACTTTTCTAAAGTGAAAGGTTAAATTTGTAATTTTCTTTTGAGTATACACGTTTGTATGCTAATATTAGTTCAAATTCGGAAAGATATGTTGAAAGAATGACTGTAAATATTGGTATATTCCTACTAATATTATACGACAATGAAACCCTATTTACAATGTTAGGGTATTGTTTATAAAGAATAATAAGATGGAAAGATGGATTTTATATGTATGAGGAGGATGTTACGAGTGATATTCTATTCCTAAAAGAAAAAGAAAGAAAGTGAGGGAAAGAAGGAGAAAATTTGAGATATAGATTCTTCTTCTATGTAATTAGAGTCTTGAGTGGGTTGGATATCACGTGTAGAATCAAATATTGCAAGGACAACTTTAGGTGAAATGAAAGGAAAAGGTTTAAAAAAAAAAAGAAAAAGGGGATCACTCCTTCACGTTGTTAAGTCAAGGTGTATGAAATAACACAGGAAAATGCAATTTGCCCTTGAAAAGGGGTTAGAACAAACACACATGAATTTGATCCTCCTTGTATTGTCTAGATTTATCATAACAACGTGGTTACAACAATCACAGCCGTCCATTTTAGTATCTTTTTTACATTAAAGTGATCAAATATGAAATATCTATCTTTATAATAATATAATATTCTCCTTTGTTTTTATTGTCATGCCAACCCCCACCCCCCCACCCCCCTCCCCCCCTTTTTTTTGTGGTTTCACTTTGCCTTGGCTTTTGATTTCGGTGGATATGGTTGATAAGTCCATGAGATAGCAATAATAGATCTTAGGTTTTAAAAAATAAAATTGATAAGGAAAGGTGAACTACGAATCCTTCTACATATCTACTTTTCATATAATCCTTGCTCACCTCTTTGTTCCCATGGTTTTGTTAAAAAGTTTCACGATAATTTTAGAATAATTTTGAGCATAATCTTGTATTAAAAATTAATATGAGTCTATTAAATGTATATATTTAAATAAAAAATATTAAATATTTTAAATTTATTTATATTATAATTAATTAAAATATATATGACATGAATTTAATAAAAATATATAAAATATATATTCCATTGTTAAAGAATTGGACACCAATAAAAATTTACTAATATTTTATTAATAATAATAAATTAATGAATAATATATTAATAATAACTAAAGAAATTAGTAGGAAAATGGGAAGATCGAGAGTGTGGTTTATTGCCGTTGCCACCTTCTGCACGACTCCTGCGGCAGAAGCTTGCATAAATTTATGTAAATTATTTGATTGAAACAATTTGTTAATAAAATAAATAGTAAAATGACAATTAATTTAGTTGGTTGATTAATTATTATTAATTAACAACCAAGCAAAGTTTTTGTAGACCAAACAAATCTTGACCGATCTCCTTGTCATTTTGTCTCCTTAAATGAAACTAAATTGTCTAAGATTTCGTAAGTTTTGGGTACATGAATTCGCCTAAAAACTTGGGAAACAGTGCGAAATTTGTTGGATTCTTCTATAATGGAAAATGGCATAGAAGACATAACAATAATTGCTAACATTAATTAAATAATAATATTAAGGCGTGGGCTCCATTAAAATTATGTTATTCATATGCCAATATTCCCTGTCACGATATATATTTTTAATTTAATTATTACACTAAAATTTTTATGATACTTAATTGTCTTGATTTATTGAGGAAATTTTCAAGCATGATGTGGGCTAATTGAGTCGTTGAATTTGAAGGCTTTGAAATGGTCAAAGGGATTTAATTGAATTGGGAAATGGAAATCATTTAGCAATAAATTAGGGATTAAATTGTGGGCATTAGCCGAAAATAAAAGAGAACAAGTCAGCAATTTAATTGAAATATCAACAGACAGTTTCAATGACTGTATCAAAATTCAAAAGCACGCAATTGAATTTATTTTAAACGATAATGGAAAATATGAGATAAGTAAATACTCCGATATTTCGAAGACAGACGGCCGGGAATTCTTAACGTGGAAGATGGAAGTGTTCACACCTAGTGGGGATATTGTTTAGCCACGTGGCACCAGAAGGTGCCAAAACTGATCCGACGTTTCCCGTGCGAGGGAGCAACCAAATAACACGGTCTTTTTAAATTGAGATTGAGACTAAGAAAGACATAAGAAACTGCCAAGTAACTATGCCCGGGTACACCGTACCCTCTCCAACCGCCCATTAGTCCTTTTTTTTTAAAAAATAAAAATAAAAATTAAAAACACTTTTGACAAAATCTATCTTCTGGGTCCCACAAAAGGCCATCCTGGCACATTGCACGTGGTCACAGGGATCACCATCGTTAATACCCCCCTCGTTGTCTTGTCCTCCTCTTTTATTTTACCCTGCCCCACACTTGTTGTCGCGGACCTCACACCCCATCAGATTGCTCAGGCTTTGCTTGCGTGGCAGGTGGTACACGTGGCAGATGCCATGCTTGTCAGTTATTAAATCTTTTTTCCTAATCTAACTCACTAAGTTACAATAATAAAGTGAACAACCCCACAACCCAACATCATGCACTAGAATTCCGGAAATACCCCTTGAATTTCGATGGAATTAAACTATTGACTTTAACCAAAATACTAAAATAAACATAAACAAATAATAACCAAAACCAACAAACTGGTCTCTCTCAACTTTTCTCTCTCTAGAAACTTACAAACGGGAGAATTTTGTTTTTCATTTTTCTAATAATTTATCACACGCTAAGAGAAAACCAAACCCTAAATAAACCCCATCATACAACCTTTGCCATCTTTATTGCATGCCATTTTGTTCATATCTCCCGTTTCTCTCTCGTTCTTTTCTCCACTCCTTTCTCTCCTTAAAAACCAAAGCAAAACAGAAACGCATATATAATACACACACAGTTTCTGTATTCATAAACCGAAACCAAACCATCTATTCATCCATCCATCCAAGATAACCTTCTTTTGTTCTCATGGCTGTTGAAGCCCGGCACCATAATGTTTTTTCTCCGCAACTCTTAGGGAACAGGTTTTTTTTTTTTTTTTTCCTTTCTTTTTTACATGGATTATGAGGGTGTTTGATTTGATTGCGAGTTGTGTACTTATAAGAGTTTTTGAATTTCTGTTGTTAAATTTGTAGGGAAATAATGAACCCCATTGAAGCAAACTTGAATATCTACAATAACCAGATAGGATATGGCCTGCCATTATCGGGAACTACTACGACGGAGACTCTTCTTCCGGTTTACGGTTCTGTGATCTCAGATTCAATCCCTCAAAAACAAGTCATGAAATCCGATAGTACACTAACGTACAACAACAACAGTAATCTCCCACTTCCGTCGAGAAAACGGTCGAGAGATTCCATCAACCCGGTTTTCTCTTATCCTACCATCCCAATTCAGAAATCTTGCACTCCCTTCTCCTTTCTGGGTCAAGATATCTCGCTCCAGATCCAAGAACAACAGTTTGATCTCGATCGCCTCATATCCCAACACGTAAGTAAACAACAACCAATTTTTTTATTATTTTTTAATAATTGCCAATCTTACGTTTCCAGATTCTTTTGTATGGTTGTTAATAATGAGAATTTTCATGATTTGTTTCAGATGGAAAAAGTGAGGATGGAAGTTGAAGAGAGGAGAAAGAGGCAAGCCAAGACAATAATGGACGCCATAGAGGAAAGCGTGATGAAGAAATTGAAGGCAAAAGAAGAAGAAATTGAAAAGATTGGCGAATTGAATTGGGCACTAGAAGAGAGAGTCAAATCCTTGTGCATGGAGAACCAAATTTGGCGAGAATTAGCTCAAAACAACGAGGCTGCAGCCAATGCTTTACGAACCAACTTAGAAGAAGTTCTGGCAGCCACCGCGCAGACTAAGACCGTCGACGGTCGCACCACGGCGCAGGCTGGGTTAGATGAAGAAGTCATCGACGATGCGCAGTCTTGTTGTGGCAGCAGTTGGGAAGATGATAATATCAAAGACAGTGAAATTAGAAGCAGCAGCAGATTATGCAGAAATTGCAGGAAAGCGGAGTCCTGCGTTTTGCTGTTGCCTTGCAGGCATTTGTGTTTGTGTACTTTTTGCGGGTCTAGCCTGCATACTTGCCCCGTCTGTAAATCCGCCAAGACTGTTAGTGTTCATGTTAACATGTCCTAGAGAAACCAATACATCCCCAAAAGTTTCAAGAAAAATCCATGGTCGTCTCTATATTTTTTCATTCTTTTGCAATTTGTTTGCATTTTCTATGTCAGTGGCAAAATTGAAGCTTCAGTTAATTGGGATGAAATTATCGAACCGGAAGGAGATTTTTTAATTTCCAGTTGGGGGAGCAATCGAGTGTTTAGTACTATACCATATGATTATCTTTGAATATCTGTACAAACTTGGATAATGCTGCGTATTTTAGCAAATTAGCGGCGCAAGTTAGTGATTTTTTTTATAATGAATATCAGAAAATGGTATGAGTGCGTCCCGCCGTTGCAATGCGTGGGCGTAACATATTTCGAAGTGCTGCGAACGGAAGGAACTATTGTAGCCAGAAAGTCGTGTAATGCACGCGTGTGAAGAGCCGTATTGTCAACGAGATGAGCAAAAGCGACAGGTGTGAGGCAAAAGCTGACGCGTGGGACGCGCGCAAATGTCGCTGTTGTTGTGCAGGAGTGGCAGTAGCACCGCCGAGCCCTCTCCTGCGCACAATGAAACGCTCGCTCGCTCGGATTTATGAGTTTTCTATTTTCCAATGAATTAAACTGATTAAATCTTCACGTACGGTTAATATTAAGTGAATAATAAAATTATTGTAATGCAAATGGATTTAAATATTTAGGTGTCATAATCGACATCACGTTGGAAATAAAAAAACAAAAATCAAATAATTTAATTTCGTATTTTGAAAAAATAGATTAATTTTATAATTAAAAAAAAAAGGGAGAGGAGAGGAAGAAGAAGAAGAAGAAGACGACGAAGACACTGGAATCGGTGGTTGAAGAGTCGCGCCAAAAGTGGGAAAAGGATAAGTAAGAAGAGAACACTATGAAAAAGTCTACTCTGCCACAACCGTATCTTGCGCATTCTTGGCGTATTTAAAACGTCGACGTTATCAATCTTAACTTTTTTTTGTTTTTATTAAATTAATTAAATATTCTGTTCAAATATCGGGATGATTTTGATATGTAACCATGATGATATAACCAACGGATCAGATTAGCGTGCAAGTCTGTTTGTATTGCGTGTCGCGAGGCGAGGTGGTGGTAGTTGAACGAGGCGCGTCTCACGCGCGGTACTCTGTCTGTCTCTCTTTGGTCAATTGTCAATAGAGACTAGAGATAAATTATCATTTCCTCTAATCCGCAACGTTACAGTTCCAATTGAAATTTGTGTTAATACCCTTTCCGTGAGATAGTCTTGCTTATGGCTACCTGCTTATTTCAAAGGGATAAATTGGAGATATCAGAACACAATAATTGGCACAAAATTTTACATATAATGTAGTAAAGGACAAAATTGAAGAGGGTTCGGCCGAATTTGGCGGTGCGCGTTTGTTTGTGCTTTTACCGCACTGAAAATGTGCTGTTGCCAGTTGCCTGGGTTGGGTTGGTTTGGTTTGGTTTGGTTTGGTAAGGCTAGTCATTTTCCAACCATTACTTTCCGGAAACTATTCATTTGTTTTTTCTGCCACAGTAAATTTTGTTTAACCACAACAAATCCAAATTCAATGAACTGCGGTAGATTCCTTTTGTCCATTAATGTTGGAATCGTAAGAAGTGCAGTGGGTTTCGAAGAAAGAAAATTTGTCAAAAATGAAATTGGTCACAGTGTATGAAATGAAAATGGGATAGCATTATCCTGTGATGGGTTAGCATGTTCACGTGTATGTACATAGACAATAAAACAAAAGTTTTCAATAGATAAGTATTGTCTTTGCCAGTGACGAAGACTTCCGTTTCTTAAAATGTTTTTCATTATTTGAAAATATGAAAACTACAATTATTATTATTATTATTATTTATAAAAAAATAAAAAATACAAAACCTTGAGGCGGTCCCCGGGGGAACAGTGGTGGAAAAGCCGAAGAAGTTAAAAACATAGACATAGGGTAGGATCTTTGGGCCGAAAGTGGGGCCCGAATAGATGAGGGACCATCTGCCCCTTTATGACCGGCATGCCCTCATAACACGTGAATCTGATTCCCCAACTTCCCTTCTTTTAATTAATTAATTAATGGAATTTCTATTTTCGGTATAAAATAATCGAAAAGTTTGGGATAATCATGCAATACGTCTTTACAAATCAACCTTAATTATTATTTTTTAAAATTTTTATTGGGACGAGTGAATGGACTTATTACCAAAAATAATAATAATATTATTAAAAATATTGGTTATCTGATATTGCCTAGGAATCTAATCAAAAGTTGCACAGGATTTACCCTCAAAACATTAATTAAATAATTAAACATAAAATAGATGATTGGCTTTTTTTTGGGGGGTTTTATTTTACTTAGTTCCTTAATCAATGTAATTAGTGCTTAATTTGTTAGTGGTTCGTATGTAAAAGCTTGTCGACCCACGCGTAATCATGTGATTGGTCAATTCAATGCAATTCAATGTCGTGAATCAATTATCCACACTTTGGTTGAGAAATTGACAAATGGTTTGATTTGACAACTATAGTTAAATAATTTCTTATTCTCCATTTGGGTACAAATTGTGGGTGGTTTGAATGGAATCTTGTGTATAACTACAATTATGCTACACCAAATTGGTGCAAATTCAATGCTACAACATAAAAGAATAGGGTTATTTTCAAAAACAAAAATAATGTCATAATCAAATTCCATGTTTGATGCATGCCCATTTCTTTTAAGTATTCAAAAGGGTGGCTAAAAGCCTACTAATTATTACTTTAATTTTAGGACTGAAAATAATTTTCAAAACCCGTCAAACATATTATTTTTATAATTTTTTTTTTAAAATTATCATTTGGTTGGTTCAACCATTAGCTTAATTTGCGCTCAATCAAGCAATTTAATTGCTTCAACCAATGACTAAGCAAATTCAAATTTAATAATTTTTTTATTATATATTATTTCCTATCATCTTTCCAGTAAACACCTCAATCATATGGTTAAAAAGGTTGAAACAAACAAATAATATCACGTCGAATCAATCTTTGATTTGATTATCAAATATATTGTAAGTTATAGCACACCGTTTCAAGAATTTATTATAGTTATTATTTAATATTTTAAGTTTTGACTTTAATATAATAAAGTATTTATTTAAAACTTTAATTTATGATAGTTCTTATTTAATACCAAAAATGTGATCATATTGGAATTTAATTAAGACGTGTATTATTTAATATTAGTAAATTAAAAATATTTAATTAAATTTATTATTAAAATATAAGAATTAGTTTTGTATTACATTGACAAAGGATTCTCTTGTGATAGTGGATGGACTTCATGCTTCTTAAGGTTAATTCGATTGATTGAGACCACCTAATTTTTTTTTTAATCAATTTGAATTTAATAATAAAGAGAAATATTGTTTAAAATATGGTATCTTGAGAGATAATTGGAATTGTCAAATGGCACAAATGATACCACGAGTGATGCATTGCACATTGGAATTTCCAATACAATAACCCCTTTACCTAAATCATCAACTAAACACATACACACATTTCTTTATTAATACCAAAGAAAAAGTCAATTAAATATCCAAGAAAACATCTACATGTCTCAATCCCAAAATTAAGATGTGTCAATAAACCAATCCAATGCAATATTTTTGCATAGAATCACACATACACATCCATCTCATGTGAGTTATAATATTTTGGCACAAAATTATATACAATTAAATCGTACTTGAATTTTTTGTTGTCATGTATACACTACGGACCCAGGCCAACAAAATGCCAACAATGAAGAAAATGACACTTGATCAATTGACCCAAGTTGCAAAATTTAATGAAAAACCCTAAGTAATTGAGGACCATTATTTTTTGCTTTATACAAATATATATATATATATATATATATTCGTAGATTCGAGACTTGGTGTGAAGTAAAGAGATAAAAATGTGTCGACTAAGTTGTTTATAGACTTTATTGTTGATTCAAAAATCATATAATAAAATATATTTTCTTTTGAGTTGAAGTGGGGCTGCCAAAATAAAGTAAAATGGACGGTACAATAAAAATAATAATAATGGCATAGAAAATATATACAGATGCAATCAAACTAGGCATGGGGGCCATGATTGAAACCCTAACTTTCTTCTCTTGTGAAAGGGAGCACTCATGGTTTTCAGTCCATCATCTTAGAATTGATTTTGTTGCTTTCTTTCTTTGTTCTTTCCTAACAGATTTCATTATATCTCTTTAATTTTTGACCCCACATACCAACATCATAAGCCATCACTTTGGAAAATTTGATGAGATCCAAGATATGTTTTTATATATAGTCAAGTTAGAATTGAGATGGTTGGTCCCATTGTAGCATTTCTCATACAGTGTGAATCACTCCCCCTCTTTGAAAAAGAAAAACACATCAAAATTCAAAGAAGTTGCATTGATATCAAAGGGAAGATTCTTCCTAATTAGAAAATAATTTTAAAATTTGGGCTCTTGTTTTTAAAGAACAAGTAATATTTTAGGGTTTACAAGAGAGCCTAATTTCACTAGCAAAATGTGTTTTCCCGATGGCGATGCTTCTCCCCTTTTTCTTACCATGCACATTTTCATTTTCTTTTATAAGAATGTGAAGAAGGTAATGGGTAGTATAATTTTCTTTTGGAAAAGTTGTGGTGGGTCAAGATAAGAATCCACAATCTCCCAGAAGAAAAGAAGAGGGCATAAACCATTCACTTTGGAATCATATCATATCTCACACAATAAATTTTTTTTGCCTTTATATGTGTGGGAATTTCAATGACCTGCCTGCCATGAGTCATCTTTACAAGAATGGATATGGGTGGCGGTGGAGTAAGACTAAAGATAGAGACACATTAGTTATTGCATTTTTGAATCCAAAAAACACGAAGAAAAAACCACCCCCACTATGAATGGAACATTGAAAAGAGGAAATAAAAAGAAACACAAAAAGAGTAAAAGGGCAGAACTGTTTACAACTATTCTTCTTTTTCTTTCTTTCCACGTTTTGAAGTATGAAGTATGGGTAATTATCAAATTGCTCCCTGTGATTTTCAAAAGTAACAAATATATCCACATATGTATCAATTTATCCAGAATTCTTCCCCGCCATCTAACGGTTAATAAAAATTAACAGACCCAAAGACATGATATTTCTTTTAGACTGTTTATTTTTGTTAGTTGAGTTGGATGACATGGGACCTATTTATTATCTTTACAAATCTACAGGGATCAATTTGATAATTTTCCTTTGACAGGTTGGTGAGGGGAGTGCAAACATCAATTTTTCCCACTAGCACAAGAGCACATTAATGGGATCTTGGGGATTGTGGTTGCAAACCCAACTTCAACTTCCTCCCATCTTGGGTAAAATGATTGTGCTCTCTCTCCCTCCTTCACTCCACTTTTCTTTTTCTCTGCTTTTTCTCATTCAATATCAATGGTGGGCACTTTGTGTAAAGTTTTGTAATAGTTTCTTCTTGTCTACTTTAGGCACCACTGCAAAAGCTAACCACTCAAATCATGTATTCATGTTGTTTGGTTTTGAGATAAGTGGGTACGACATTATATCTAACATTGAAAATGGATTTTCTATGTGGATGGATAGAATGCATTGATAATGGAATGGACTAAGTTACATAACTTATAATATTTTAAAAGTGATCCTAATAAAATGAAATCATCTCAATCAAGAATAAATTAGATGCCAATTTGAAAAAAAATGGATTTAGGCACAATGCTAGGAGACTACTAGAGTAGGGATGTTATTCTTGATACTGACACCGACAAATAAGGAAGTTATGATAAAATATAAATAATTAATAATGTAAAATACCAAATTCATGAAGTTAAACTTAGAACAACACACAATATAAGATAAAGTGTTAAAATTGCAGTATGCTTATATACAATGTTTTCTCCCCATTTTCCTCTATCCTTTTTGAAAGTTGCATATTCTAATAGTGACATAGACTTGAGGTTGAAGTTAGAGGTGAGAATACAAAGAATCAGCAATAAAATAAAATAAAAAAAGGGGACCAAATCAATGGAGGAAACATTAGATACTAACACCAAATATGGTTGTGCATTACTTTGTGCTGGAGTCGACAGTTTACTACCTTTATGTAGGGCAATTTTGGCCCACCAATAATGGACCATATAATTTTGTCCCCAGGAATAAATCCTCAGTTGTTTGATTATGACCCCTCTTGACATGATCTCTATGCAAATATTTTAAAACTAATGTGAAATTACCCTAAGTTTTCTCAAGTGCACCAAACTCTGCCCTGTTTGGTCGACCGGCTAGTGGAAATTAATGCGGGTGTAGGCCTCGTTTGTTTCACATTTTTGACCCACTGCTTTCCACTTTAAACAATAGCACTATTAGTTTGTCTAATCAATCCTTAGTTGGATCATTAGTGGTGGGATCAAATGCAAATCACAAGATTACATCAATTGTTAATTTATATATTTGATTACCAAATCAATCAATCAATCAATCCATCAGAAAGTTGGATGGTTCATAGTAATTTGACAATGTGAATGCACCCACTTAAGAGTCCATTTACTTTGGAAAAAAGAACTTCGAATATATGTCACTTGCTCCCTCAACAAATACAAGATGCCAATAATATCGAGTGATATTACTTGGTGTGTCAACTATGCCACTAACTTTATGAAATCTGTTAGATTATGACATGATTGTGATACCGGACCAATGCTAAGACCAGTTGTAATAATTAACAAAGTCTTCGTGTACAAGAATCCTGTCAGATTATGGTGAGTATATTAATTATTAAAATCACTGTACCTAACAGTAATATCATTAACAATGTTCCAACAACCAAAGGTTACTAAATTTTCATGTTGTAGGTCATCTATTTGTTTTCTGGGTACACTCCATTTCTGACAAACAAAACAAGTCGGAGAGAACAGAGAAGACAGAACTTATTGGACCTCATAAGGAACTGTAAATTTTAGATTGCTTCATTCAATTATTAAAAGAAAAAGAGAGTAAAAAACCAGTGACCTTGTTCAATCAAAGCTGATGAAACTTTCAGTCAATAATGGAATGATGGATAGACAGTGATTGCACACCCTTGTCTTGTCCCCATTCTGGACCCTTCATGATAAACATAACTGTTGTTGTTCATTCATTCATTTATTGCAATATAAAAAATGTATCCTAATTGTGGAGGCACATTTATCCTACCATTATAGCAAAGATTTTTCTTTCTTTTCTGTTTGTTTCCAGCAAGTTTCCAAACCATCAGCAATCATTCAATCAGCCCTTCTTTCTCGTTCTTTATCAACAATTTTCAAGATAATTATTTGGGCATTGATTAATTTCTGTTAGAAAGACTTTTATCTGAACTTCCATAAACTCAAAACATCTTATTTGTTAAAATCCGTGAGTAACAAATATTTTCAATTAAATCAACAATATAATATATAAAACTAAAAGTTTTTACTTCACCAAAATATCAACCGCATGCATCGACCATACAAAGGTTTCGTAACTCCTTTTAACTTAAGATAGTGTAAGACCCCTCATTCTCTGGTTTCAGACTCTAGAACAGCCACATATTTCTATATTTTCTTCTTCTATTTCCTTTTTAAATTCTCTGGAGGCTGAACTTTATCCTATATGCTCAGCATGTCATAGGAAAACTGATAAAGGGGTCACATTCAACAGTTGAACTAAGAGACAAAATCAACAACTCTATGCATACAAATCGTGTCCAAAAAGCATACATGTGTATGTGTCGGTGTGCCTAATTCTAATAGTGCTGATATATCAGTTTCCATAATACGTAGCCTCAAAGTGATGTCCAAAGCCAATTTAGACGCGAAATTAATCAAGCTGTGGTAGTTTGAATAGCTCAGATGATGGCAAACATGTCCGTATACAACTTGAAACTTAAACTTCATAGACCTTAAACTTTAGAACATGTTACAAGTTTTACATTTTATGTTACGAATGATACCCATATCAGCACAAAGCACAAAAAATATGTTAATTGGTGTATATATTATCTGTAGTTGATCGAAATGATGAATGGTATTGTTTATCTAGTTCTCTGTTCATGGGCAGCAGGAGATAGGAAATAGATCCGAATTCTATCCCTGCATCATATCTGTTTTATTCCTATCCTGATAGGTCTAAAGTTTGTATTCATGGTCCATCATCCCCAAGGATTCTCCATGGTTGGACTCCTCCATAATTAGACCTCCTACTTGAGATGGTTCAGGCCCAAAATAAGAATCCCATTGGACCAACCCTGAGGTCCAAAGTCCAACAAATCAAGTGACTTTGTTTCAATTATAATTTCTATTACTAGAATTCCGGTTCCTTTGAGCAAGAAAGTTGTTTGTGAAATTTAACGGAAAATTATACAATTGATTTGGATGAAGAATTTCATATGTTAGTAAATGATATCAAATCTTTTCCTCTCAAGGGAACTTTCTTTTAGCTGTTGGTTTCCTCTTCTCTTGCTATTTCATTAAAACAAGGGAAATGTGTTCTCTAGGTTTTCTTTCTTTCTCTTTTATGCCAACCGAACAGAAAGAAGAAAACCAAACTTGCAGAAGAAAATGCTCCCATTAGCTATCTTTATTTCATCTTCCATTCAATTTATTCTCTTTGACATCCAAGCTAAGATTCAAGTAATCAAAAAGAACAGAGAAATTTATTACTTCTGGACAATTAAATGTTTAAAGTCATAATTAAAAAAAAAAATGGCATATACCAGTATCACAAAAGGTCAAGTATTCTGTGAAGATGAAAAGACACCACAGCATAAAGTTAGGCATGTCAAAAGCATTTTAAACAAAATGCGCTGGGGTTGCACATCAACTACTATATAAAATCAGTGGTTACAAATATTGTCAACAAAACCAAATGGATCTTCAGGTAGCAATCTACGAGAGAGACATCATGTTACATGAATTAATCTCTCCCCTACCACTAAGTGCAACAAATTTATCATAATATTGCAACAGAGGACATTTCTCTATCAAGTTGGAACCATCATAAGCTTCTTTAAGGAACACGGTACTCCTTGCACCTTTATTAGTGATGTAAAACATTCCATGATACTTAATCAAACAAAGCAATAATTTATGTGGTAACAAATACTCTGAATGAAATGCATCCAATTGTGCAGATGTCATCCTCTTCTCCATAGTCAAACTGAGGAGTTCATGAAGCACGGCCACCACTCTTTTTCGAGCTTTTGGATCTGCTAATTCAAATCTCCTCGCGTTCAAGTATGGAGAAGGGAATTCCATTCTCTGCCACCTCTCAAGTTCCTCAAGATATCTCGTGTTTGGTCTAAAGCCAGAAGGAAAAGCTATCTTAAAAGAATTGGGACCAGAATAGTTACCATCTTTTGTGATCCTAGCCCTCTTTTGAGCCCCATCAGAGTGTAAAACTCCTTCGCATGCCAATCGTTCCTCTCGAGCGGTAACTGTCAATGAAGAATCCCAGTTTTCCAAATGAAGATGAGCTTTCCCTCTGATATCTTTCACAGTAAAAAATTGCTCATACTTCGGAAGAAATATCCTCTTAAAATCTCGGGGCAAACCCAGTTCGTATTCTATAAATTCAATCTTTTCTAGTGGTATCCTGCAATCAACTGACATCATTAACAACTTCCTTAGATTTTTAACCAAAATGGGTTCCATTAACTTTCTCGCTTCATCCTCTTCGTTGGCAACCATTTCAGCCTTTTTTGTGAGAGTAACATAAGGAGGATTTCGGTTACTACCGCCACCAACATAGAAGATCGAAGGATATTTCTCAATGGCAGCCATGAAGTTCCATTTCTTAACAAACCCAACTTCCTTTTCGAGGTCCCGGAGGAGGAGAGATTTGCTCTTTTGAGATTGGATGATAGATTTGAGTTGCAGGATTAGAGAAGGCTTCTTTTGTAAGTCCATTACTCTGTCCAGTTCCGGAACTCTGTGGTATATTTTCTTCTTCGGTCTCCATCCTCCGCTTGATTTTTGCCTCGTTGGTACCCACATGGAACATAACTTTTGAAATGGAGTCGAAGAAGACAATTCATACGAACGCAAGAAAATGGACCTTCCGTACATTATATCACCTCAAAATGATCACTGAGACAAATCGTCGAACAGCAAGAGCGCACGGACCGCAACATAACATGCAACTTAACTAACTGACAACCTTCCCAACAATATGAATCAGTTCTCATACGTAAACAAACTCTGATTAGTACTTCGAATTATCTGCTAAAAAACTCCACGAGTAGGCAACCTTAGGGCCGCTGCGAGCTGAAGCTTACCATGCCAAGGGCCAAGAAGCCGAGTAGAGTCGATGAATCTTTTAGCAGAAGAACGTGCGTTTCGCATGATGCAATGCTGGGCTTACAAATTCCAATTCATTTATTTTGTTAAGATCGTAATTTATTAAGTGATTGTTATTTGTCCATAACACAAACAATCAACCCTAATAACTATTTCTTTTGTTATTAATTTTTTATTTAATTCATAAAATAAATGATGCATAAAAAATATATAAAATTTATTTATTATATTAATTAAATAATTAGTTTTTTTATTTATTTCATTTTATTAATAATTAAATGATAATTTTTTTATTTTTTTATTATTCATAAATAATTTTATATTACATTTAATTATATTATCATAATAAAACACGGACTCTTTCTTCCGACAAAATACAGTTCGCTTGGGTTGAAAATAATATTTTCCATCTTTGCCCCTTAATGTAAAGTGTACTCTTTCATCCCCAGGCATTATTACATCAAAGAAATGCTTGGCCCAGGCCGATGCATTCCCTCTGCTGGGGTACCTCAATAGGCTGTATCTCAAGCAGACCACCTCAACAGGCTGAGATCATCAACATTCACCACCAATTTCATGTAAAAAAAGGTTCCAAATTCAAAGCGGTCATTACGCAACTCATACACAATGAACTGAAAGAAGTCTCTTCTTTCAACAATTCATTCGCTGCATAGATTTAGGCATTCGTGTGTTCATGTGTTTTCGATTTTGGTTTGCAGCTGCTGTTTTACTGCTTTTGCGGAGGAGATACATTGATTTGTACTTCCGGGCGAATGACAACAGTATAAAAATTTGCCGGTCAAGACAAGAAAATCATGATCAAATAACGATATGAACCGATCTTCACATTTCTTGTAAACAAAATTCCAAAACGTAACAATAATCTTAAACCCATTATCAATTCAATGACAAAATTTCTATAAATTGACCAATCAAAACCTGAGCTTGGAGAAAAACCACCTATTTTTCCCGGTCTTAAACCTCTCTTCAAGCCGCTTCTTCGTCTCCTTCGCCGCCGTCACCTTCTTGTCTCTGCTCTGCAACACTTCCACATTAATCACATCCTTCAAATCCACGTCCAGCGAGTACCTCGTCGGCATGACGTGGCTGTAATTAACCAGCTTAATGAACGCCTTTACGCGCGATTTCTTGGCCGTCTTTTTGGCGGAGTCCTTACGAATAACCTTGGTGGGGTACTTCGCGATGCCGGCGACCAAACAGTGACCGTAAGGGCGATCGCGCGTGCCGTCGTCGAAGGATTTGATAATGACGGCTTTCCGGCCCGCGTACCGTCCTTGCAAGAGGACCACCGCCTTGTTTGGCTTCAAGAATTTCACCATCTGCTTCTGTTCACAGATTTCTCTCACCTCGCTGCGACCGTAAAAGAATTAGGACTAAGCAATGAGAATTATATCCCCGCGGTGCATTTAATTACATTTTTTACAAATAATAATAATAATAATTCATTTAAATCCTATGATAATGTAAGGTAGTGTTGGGGCCAGTAAGAGAAAGAGTTGGTCCATTAGCTAGCCCAGCCCACAAAGAGAGCTTTAGCAATCTTTCTCAGATTATGACTCCTTCGAAAGTTTCCTACTTCTGATCTTTAAAAATCTCTAAACTCTCGTATAACTAAGCACTTATCTTACGCAACAATGGTAGTTTCCATTATTCTATCTCTCGGCGGCGCCGGGATGCGGTTTACAGGTGAGTTTCGGCGACTGGGTTGTGTTGAACCGAAGCTCTCTCTCAAACACAGGAAGCATTTTGGTTGGTTTTGTATGAACGGGCACCGATTGCTGAATTGCAAGTGCTTTTGGCAAATACCTGGAAGCAGAAACTTGAAGAATTTCAAGCCAAGAGACTTTCCTTTGCATTTTTCTTACGGAAAAGATGCTGAAGATAGCTCCCTTCCGGTAAAGTAGATGTATTTCTTTCTGTCCACTTTTGTTTTGATTGCCGAGCAAAAGTGTAAAATATGTAAGATTATATTTTTTAAACTTTTCTCTAGTTCTAAGTATGGATCCAAAACGTACCTTCAAATATTATTTCAGAGTTAGCTTGATTTGCTGAGCAGATTAAAGCAAGTGTAAGATTGCTTTAATATTGGATTAACGAAAGAATTTATTCGAGTAGAGGATTAATATCTGAATGCTTTGTCTGATACCCTTTTGGGCTGTTTTATGTGTAAACACAGCTGAATGTAATACCAAATTCAATATTTTGTTGTCTTTTAAGTTACTTGAGGCTATACTGACAAACGACCACAAGTTGTTTTGAGCTGTTATGTTGTGTACGAGGGCACTACTGAACTGAACCAAATAGTTGCATTTGAGACTTTTCTTTCTTTTTTTTCGGTTGACAATTTATGAAGAATATGAGATAATTTCTTATAAGTATATTTGAAATGCTTATTCTTTCTTTCTTAAAATTTCAAATTTGTGTGCATTGGAAGAACTTTCAGAATGCATTACTTGTCTATGATTAGGTCTGTGTTCAATACTCCATATTTCCTTGGTATTATGTATTCTAATATTGTTTGTCTTCAGTTCTTGTTCCAGTATTTGATATTCTATCATTCCAGAATACAACGTAATACTGTCTGTTTTGCTTACTTGTAATTCATTAAGGTAATAATTTTGTGCCTTGAATTCTGCATTATGACCTAGTGATATATGTTACAGAATGTAAACGAAGACACCGATGAAATGTTTGACAACTTATTTAAAAAGTATGGAAAAGTTGTATTCAAGAGAACTGACCAAAAGCCTCCTACTGCAGAAATCGATGATGATGCTGAAAGCTTATCATGTAAGGTCATCTCGCAATTAATTCCTTTGTTGATTGTGATTTTATACTGATGCTGTTATCCTTTTGTTCTTGCTATTTTTACTCTGATTTTATGACGCACCCTAAAATATGTAATACACAAGTGTACGTGTGCTACAACATTTGAGGAATTGACCTTTTTTCTATGGTTTTATGCTTGGTTTTGTATGCAGTGTGTTAATTGAAACTTATTGTTGGGTTTTTCTTTCCCTAATTGCCTTTAAAGAGTTTTGTGGCTGCATCATGTCCTTCAGTATCCAGTACACTTCCTTTAAAGTTTTGTTGGATTTTCTGCTAAATCAACTCCTTTTTTTTTAACCTTTTTGCCCATAGTTACATATTGGTTAGATTATAGACCAGTTGATATGTCCTGCCCTATCTGCAGTTGCTGTGGCAATGGCCAAGGTTGCAAGTGATGTGAAGGCAGGAGATATAAAGGTTCTCTTTGTGAAGCCTCTTGTATACTGGACTCGATTTTTTATTATTGCTACAGCATTTTCTCGTCCTCAGATTGATGCTATTGGGTATATCAACTTTTTGACTTAATGATAGTCTTTTCAGTTGGAATTATTTTATTATCAATCTACATTTGCATAATGCTTTGAATGACTTTTGTTGTTGCAATTTGCAATTTAGGTCAAGAATAAGAGATCTAGCCGAGAAAGAATATGGAAAGATTCCATCTGGTGACTTGAAACCCAACTCATGGACTCTTTTGGACTTTGGTGAGTGATCTTACATGATAATATAGAAATGCTTGTTTATCAAGTTAGATTGAAAGAAAAAAACTTATATGTGACACAGCTATGAACCCACAAACCCCAACCATTATTGTCATCTTGGTGATGGATGATATAACGTGTTTGTCAGTTCTGCTCGTTTTGTTAGACCTGATTTGGCCTCCAACTTCAATACTAATCGGATTTCAGTTTCATGCCTATGTATGCGTATGGTGTGCATTTTTGTGCAAATTTTCATCATGCAATGGTGGTGGTTGCACGTTTTTATTTAGTATTTATCAATTATAGGTGGATTCAATTCATCTAAAATACAAACTTTTGAACAAAACTTGTTTTGGATGGTTTTGAAGCTTCATGTTTTACTTTGTAGTTCAGAACTTTGACTGATAAGTTGCATAAGACTGCAACCTTGAACTTTACTTGCAAGGTAAGTCTTTTAGAAGGACAATGTATTTCAGTATGCTGAGAAACCATGCCTGTTGTCTTTTCTCTTACTATCAGGTGATGTAGTTATCCACATATTTCTTCCACAACAGAGAGCTTTTTACAATTTGGAAGAGTTTTATGGAAATGCAACGCCTATTGAGCTACCGTTTGAAAACCAACCCCCATTTGGGAATTAAAATATGTTGAAAAGCTCATACTAAAAGATTCGGTGTTGGCCAGCTTTCAAGGATGCAGATTTCATCTCTGCCTGTTTTGCTTGCCATTCTCGAATGGTCGAGGTTAAATGTGGTTGATTTCGAATTTCTGGGGGCATACCACTTTAGCTTGAGATTGTCATTCATTAGTCGGCAACGGGCAATAGAACTAGGATCAGCTTTGTTGTAATTGTTGTATCATCCGGTTTTCTAGGGAAGGGGTTTAATTATTCCTTGTATACTTTAGAGCATCAAGGGGATTGTACATGTAACAAAAGTGCAGGACAGCAGCTGTGTCTCGAAGCTTGAGGAATTTTGCAAATGGAACTCTCTCAATCTCGAATCAAATAGTTGGTTTTAATTTCTCAGCCCGCTGTGGAACAAACCTCAGATTTAAGGAATGTGTTATCAGAGATGTCGGTCCAGCCGTGTTGCTTCGATTTATAAAATTTAAGCTTATATTTCATATCGAATTCATGCTCTGGTTAATTTTGAAAAAAGGTTAGTAACAATTCTTGAAGCCATTAAATTCGTGTCATAAAGCACGGGATATCCAGGGATGATATTCACTTCCCATCAAAGAAAGGTACAAAATAAAATTAGTAGCTTTCTCATCCTCGAGGTTTATATTATTACTTCATGTCTTCTCTGATCAAAGCAGCTACCTTCACCCTCGAGCCATATATTAAAAGAGAGAAGAGTTGAAAAAGAAAATAAAGCAGGCTGACCTGAAAACTATGTATTTACAATCCATAACTAGTTTACAGACACCACGTATATTATGATTGTAAAAATGTAATGGGAAAACTGGAAACTAAAGCTGCCGCATTTCCGGGAGGCAATTCGGGATCCCAGCAACGCAGTGCAATGACCATATAACAGAGCTGGCAACAACTGAGACAAGTTCCGGCAAAGCATGTAGTCAAAAGTTGATCAAAAGTGGCCATGTATTGGAAATTTCATACATCCATTTCTGCAGATACACGAATGAACACACACATTCAGATGCTAAGAGACTGAAGGCAAATAGGAGAAAGCTAAGTAACAAATGCTATTATGCGAAAGAGTAACAAAATATGCACATCAAATGCCTATCTTTATACTTAAACCCTTCTGTTTTTGTAGGCCAATCCATTTTCCCTGTAGTTAGTCTTCCACTTCGAAACCCATACTCTAAATTTAATTTCAATTGAAAATACTAAAAAGGTTCCTAGGGCTGTTTTCATTGTTTTTACAGGAACTAAAAAGAAAACTTCACAATACTCAGCCAGCAATTCATTCAATTAGTGAGCAGCATGATCACCTGAGTAACAATGAAAAATAAGATATATGTAGTTTCTAAGATGCAAGGTCACGTAAAACTGAACTTGAAAGAGAATTACAGTTACAAGTTGCTGAGTGTTGTCGGGCCTGCCCAGGTTCAGTCGGACTTAAATCCATATCATGAGTGGCTGTCCAACCAGGTTCATATGCTTCAAGAAAACTGAGTTTTGCCTTATTGGGTAAATCATGGGGATGAACGAACGGCACTCCAGCTGGCCACTTGATCTCCATTCTTATGTTTGCACATGGGCTGTCCAGTGCACGGATGTGGCTCTCACAGTCCCTGAGGTTACAGAATCTGAGCTTGATTCCCTTCTTATCTGCAATGTCTTGAACCCTTTCCTTCAACACTCTCTGGGCCTCAAGTCGCAACCTCTTGGAAGGCGGCAGAGGTTTGCATCTTGAGTTACTCTTCCTCCTCCTCAACAATGGTTTCATAGATCCTGTACCAGCATTTCATCGATCCAAGGACCTGCTGTTAAAAGCTTCTCACTAAGAACTACTCCAAGAAAAATGGAACAACAATAATTCATCACCAACTCGGTCCATACGGTGAAACAGCAAAAAACGAGTAGGACTGAAATTTATACCTTTTGTTTGATATATATTCTATTTATTTTTCTTTCTTCTAAACTAAGATTAAACCATTAGTATGCATATTAGGCATAACTGACTGATATCTAATAATTTGATTTTTAACAAGTATTTTAATAATAAAAGATAATGGGGTAGGATTGCGAGCCCCTTAATTTACACAATTCTTTATATTAATTTCTCAACCATTAGATTGATGCACTATCAATGGTTGAGATCAAATCTAACATGTAATTAATACATCATAATTAATACATATGAAAAATGTAATCTCAACCGTTCAATTGGGATCAATCCAATGGCATGTAAAATGGTATAAGAAATTATATAAAAGTTGGAGTTCTTGATCCTAAACCTAAGATAATTTCCATGTTTCTGTTTGCACATGCGGAGAGACCTTTTTGGTCCCAAAGAGAGAAAAAAAGAAACTCCTAATTAGAAGATAAAATTTACAAAATCATTAAACCAACACCATAACTCCTAAATCACTTATGTATATTTCTCTTTGTTTTCCCCTCAATTCCCCCCTTAATTTGTGTTGACAAAGTGAGAAATGCTTGCAGGCAGAAATAGTTTTCTAATGTGAAACGAAGACTTTGATCAGAGTAAGAGAATCAACAAGAGCAATATTCATTGACAAAATAAGGTCATCCAAATGGTTTATAAAAAGTTCTATCAAAGATAACATATCTAGTCAAGTAACCAAGAGAGGGATAATATGATAATTCTGCTCACCATCTTGGGCTGGAGGGAAACTGAAACTCTGGAAACTTTGCCTATTAAAGAGCTGATCTGTTGGATGGGATCTCTGCATGAAATCATCCACTGGTATGGGAAGCTGGAATTGAGCTTCAACCCCATGACCAGCTGCCCTCATCTCTGAACAACTGAGACTGCTCATGGATTTTGGCATGAGCTTGAATGCCAAAGAAAACCGTCCATACATGCTGCTCTGCATATTATTGACCTCTGTTCTGTGCAGTACAGGGTTAACATAACCTGCAGTTGCCTGATAGAGCGCAAGTCCAGGATAAACAATGGCTTCTTGAGGACCAAGATCCCCATCCACAAGAACCCACCGACCATGGATGTCTCTTACATGTAAACCTGGCTTATCTGACTTAACAATTGAGATGAGGCTTTTGTCAACATGATGATCATGTTCAGGATACATAACCAACTGGCCATCCTCTTGGGTGGTTAAATTATGGTGTTGTGCTCCGTGAAATGACGGTCTTGCATGGCAGCTAACAGACAGAACCGAAGATGATATCTCCCGACTTCTCAAAGGAACATTGTCAAGTACTTCAGTAAATGGAGAGCTGCGCAAGTTCAGACAGTAGCTGATGGCATCCAGTATATCCCGAGCTGCCTTTCCAAGCAATGCAAATATGTCCGGCAAGCCGGCTGGAGGGAAATCCAATGAATTGCTGGGTTCTGACGAAGTCAGGCCTGGTCTGTAATCATAAGTTTCCTGCCACAGTTGAGGATCAGCAAAATAACCAGATGTCCTACACCACTCACGAGAATCATTTGTATGGATCATTTCTGCAGTCGGGTATGATGGCCTCTGATGGAAGTAGAGGCGAGCAGATTCTAAACAAGCTCTCAAGAGAGGCGCATCACTAGCGGGAAACTGAATAATGGCAGCAGAATACTGAGCAAATGATTGTGATAAAGTCGAGACAGATGACTTATAAGAATCAGAAGGAAGCCCTTCAGAAGGTATTAGATCTGTGAGCTTAACACGACCCAGAGATGGCAGGCCATTGCCCGCCATGAAATCTTCTCACTAGGCCAGCCAACTAATTTCAAAAATACATTGAGCAACCTGTGAACATCATAAATGAAAAATGGCAACAGTCAAATGCTAAAAAATCCAGTAACACCTACCATGCACCACAAAATATTTGATTTTGTTTTAGATAATCTTCTTTTCCCCTATTTCAACTTTATCAGATTCTATTGAAGCATCAAACATTCTGTTAAAACAGAAACCTATTAGTACACCACACAGTATACCCGCAAAATAGAAACGATGAAAGAGAGAAATGACTACACAGCTACTTTCCCTTCGCAACCAGCATTCGTTAACGAAGTCCCGACAACCCAGGACATATCAGTATCACTAAACAGATAACAGAAACAATATTTACAAATAATTCGCACACGTCTGTATCACAAAATTCTGTTCCAAACTAATTTCTTTACAAAACTACGAATTTCATATTTCAAATACAAATACAAATACAGATACAGAGAGTTACAAAAAGCTAACCTCTTTAAGCCAAAAAAAAAAAAAAGAAGAAGAAGAAGAAAAGGGAATACGCGGATTCGAAGATAAAACCTCAATTAGGGTTTGGGACGAGGAGAGAGAGGTGAAAGGAGAGTGGTTGGGGAGGGGGATTCTCACCGGAGCTTTTATTCTATACATTACTATCCACTTTTTCAGCGTACTGTTTCCTGCCGGTTTGCATTCATCGCTGACATATTAATGAAATTAAATAAGTTAAAAAAATGCATTATGTTTTTTGAGCATCTAAACACAAAATCAATATTAATGGGTGCCAGTCTAAAACGCTTTGATAATTATTTTTATTTTTAAAGTTACACAAGTATAAGTTAATTCTAGACTTTGCATCACGTTTTACAAAGATCGCTCTGCCATTCTCTAGAATCTGCGCAATTTTTCTCTCTCTCTCTCTCTCGGCCCAGTTACCTTCTGACTCCATGATTGTGATGTTTATTACCCGATTCATTTAATAACTTTTTGATCTTGGGTTTCAATTGGTTTCTACTACGCTTACCTCACATTAGTCACACGGCCCTTCATAAACAATTTGTTGGCTTTAATCGCAAGGTCAGACAATAAATTTGCTCGTTTCATTTGATTGATTGGTTGAAAAGGTTCTCACTGTACAGCGTATGGTTCTCCTTTCCAAGGTGTATTTATATTAGACAATAAACTGTCTTACAGGTAAATAATCTGAACGTAATGTTTTGTCTTTCAAGTTTTAAACAAAATGCAAGATTGTACTCACCTGTAGTTTGTAATTCTCAAATTTTCTAATATTTCTCGAATTTCTTAAAAGCAAGACAGTACTCGTCATGTTCAATAGAACACTCAGCGGAGCTGTAAGCCACAGCAGAATACACAATAGCCCTGCCAATGCATGTCGTTATAAGAAGTTTCGTGAGGCAAAAACATATGCAGGCCGCCGTCATTTCTTGCAAGTTCGAAAACCAGAGAGATTGTCCACCAAAGTATGCATACAAACTGATAAAGGTACGCTGCAATAGTTTCCAACAATAATTTGTCACAAAAAAAACCCACATCAACATGTAGATTTCCAATCCGAGTCGACCCTTGAATAACAATACCAACACCAGCAACCTCAAAGCGCATTTCCCCAGTCTATATAAACTTCACTTTCGAATCATTCAACATCATTAACTGTCAAGTGAGGCGGGCAACAAAACGGGGGGAAATGCGCTTTGAGGTTGCTGGTGTTGGTATTGTTATTCAAGGGTCGACTCGGATTGGAAATCTACATGTTGATGTGGGTTTTTTTTGTGACAAATTATTGTTGGAAACTATTGCAGCGTACCTTTATCAGTTTGTATGCATACTTTGGTGGACAATCTCTCTGGTTTTCG
>CP135552.1:11060321-11089133 GCA_032402905.1 Khaya senegalensis | reverse complement strand
TTTTTTATGTTACTTATGAATTAGGAATAACTTAATTTTAAAATTTTAAATTTTTAAAAATTATGATGTGTGAGGAAAAATATAATTTTAATAATACAAATAATATTAAAAAATATAAATAATTATATCATATTTTAAATTAATTTATATTTTATAAAATAATTAATTATCTCATTTTTTATTTAAATTATATTATATTAACTAATAATCATATCTCATTAAAATTAATTATAAAAAATATTAATAGTATTGTAATAAAATATATATTTTATTAAAATTAATTATTTAAATTATTATAATATATTTTCAGAAAAAATTAAATAAATTTTAAATTGTCAAAAAAAGTTGTTCATAAGAAAGATTAAATTAAATAAATAAATAAATAAAAACCTTACTTTACCATGTTAGTATGTACCTTCCGTTGTACTAGCTTTGGCTTTCATGGTTTTGTCCTGTACAAAACCTCGCTCTTTTGCTTTGCATACTGGCAATCTCTGCAACTTCTAAACTGATTCTTGTTTCCAATTGGGCACTTAGCTGACGGGGTTAGTCTTCAGATTAAGTCAGGCGGATTCCTCTCCTTACATTATTTTTTTACCAACTTTTTCTTTGCTGATTGTCAGTGAGTTTTCTTCTTCATCTTCACTCTTAACTCGGATTTGTTGTATGATTTTTTTATGCTTGAATTGCAGTGTTAATGTTTTTATCTGCCAAAGCTTGCCTTTTGCTATCTGGGTTTGCTTCTTCTCGTTGTTCGTTGTTATGGGTAGTGGTTAATTTGCATGTTTCTTTGGCGTGCTTCTCGAGTTTTTGTTATCTGTTTGTTCACTCTGTGATGCTTGAAGGTGCTCTAGATGCTGAGTTTTACTAAATGGGAACGATATTTTATAAATCTTGAATATCCGTGGAATAAAATTATCAATTTAAAAAATAAAATTCATTTTCATGTACGCAACTTTACTATTTAGCATATGGTGGGAATAACTTTCTGTCTTTTTACTTTTAATTTTTTATAAATTCTTTCTTCGTCCTCTGTTTTTGGCGAACTGCAAAAGTTTGCTAATTTTTGTTCTGCAGTTTGTTAAAGTTTGCGTGCTATTATTGGGTCCTTTCTTCTTACACATTAGTTTAAGGTTTTGGGATTAGAAGCAAATTTCATTAGAGGTCTTGTGTACTGAAAATCTCCCCATGATATTAGTAAATTATAACATAATAAAAAGGGAGTGTTAAGATAAATTGTGGATATAAACGATGAATGTGAATTTGGAGTAGTATTGCTTTTGGCGAATGATGCACGATGTATTTTTCTCATAAAATCATGTAGAGTAGTTGAGGACATGAATTAGATTTTTGAAAGTTCTGGTAGCTTTTATTGTGTGGACCAAGATTGGATGGAATCATCCATGCAACTGTTTTATATAAGTTTTGTTTAGCGCCAGTAATAGTTCATCCTTGAAATTGTTTTATGCAAGTTTGTTTACTTTGTAGATTGTTCTTTTCAAGCTTCCAGTACCTATTAAATTTACTCCATTTTTTCAAATCTTTCTTTATTTGTGATTTCATTTCATGAACCATGTTTTTTTAAGTGAATAATTGTTCTTAATTCATTTATTGGACTACTTCCTTAGGTAGTCTGCTAAATGGATAAGACCAGACTCAATACAAGGGCTCACTGCTCTGGTTCAACACCATCTGAAGAATCAGCTATGGACTTTGAAAGAAATTGTTGCAGTCATCCTAATCTGCCTTCACTAAGTCCACTAACGCTTCATCCTTTTGCTTCAGTCGGACAGCACTGTGAGAGCAATGCTGCTTACTTCTCATGGCCTAATTCTAGCCGACTAAGTGATGGAGCTCAAGAAAGGGCTAATTATTTTGCTAATCTACAGAAAGGGGTCTTACCCGAAACTCTTGGTCAATTGCCTAAAGGGCAACAAGCAACTACACTCCTAGAACTCATGACTATAAGAGCATTTCATAGCAAAATCTTGCGATGTTATAGTCTTGGCACAGCAATTGGTTTCCGTATTAAACGTGGTGTGTTAACTGACATACCGGCTATACTTGTTTTTGTTTCCAGGAAAGTTCACAAGCGATGGCTCAGCCCCATCCAATGTCTGCCCACAGCACTAGAGGTCAGTAAATGATGTTCATGATTACTTTCTATCCTTTTTTTCCCCCTTTTTTGTTTCCTTGAGGGTGTTGGGATTTTTTCATGTGCCCATGTTATGTTACTTGGGTTTTATTTATGGTAAAGATATATCTTAAATTCTTCAATCAGGGACCTGGAGGTGTATGGTGTGATGTGGATGTGGTAGAGTTCTCTTATTTTGGTGCACCTGAACCTACTCCCAAAGAACAGCTTTACACTGAGATTGTGGATGATTTGCGCGGGGGCGATCCATGTATCGGCTCAGGCTCTCAGGTATTGTCAAGTTCCCCTGCAAATTTTCCATTCTTGGAATACCAATAATATTTGTTTCTCTCTATAAAACATAAATGATGTCTGTCCCAGGTCTGACCTTAATTTGAGTTTCATGTTCCTTTTATTCTCTGATGAACTTCTGTGGATACTTCATTTATTCTTACTGGGGTAAAAAAGAACTGGTTTTAAATACAATTGACACACAAGAAATTTACGGTTGCTTTCCTTTTTTGTCATATACAAGTATAATCCACAGCTTATGTGAGGTTGGCATGTGCGAATGAAATAGTAAAAAAAGTTTTTCTTACCATTAATTGGTTGCTTCACTGGCTTTTTTTTCCTTAATATCCTCTGTAATGTTCATTTTCCTTATTATAGTTTGTTTTCCTGATTCAGTATACTTATATTATAATGTATTTTTGCTTGTGCTTAGGTAGCAGGCCAGGAGACCTATGGAACCCTAGGCGCTATTGTCAAGAGCCAAACTGGTAATCGGCAAGTTGGTTTTCTCACAAATCGGCATGTTGCAGTTGACTTGGATTATCCAAATCAGAAAATGTTTCATCCTTTGCCTCCAACACTTGGACCTGGGGTATATCTTGGTGCAGTTGAGAGAGCAACTTCATTCATCACAGATGACCTTTGGTATGGCATTTTTGCTGGAATAAATCCAGGTAGGTAGGCTTAAAATTGTTAGATACAATTATTTAGCCCTTATATAATAGTTTAAGGTTTTGGAGCCAAAGTAACTTAACAAAAATATGTGCACTAATAATCAACCATCAATTTTGGAGATAAGCATAAAGGGTTACCCTTATTGAGTATGCTTCTTATCTTGTTTCTTGATTATTTGAGTATGTTTTTTTTTTTTTTATCAATCTTTTACTCCTTTTGATCATCTATGTTGTTCAAGGATTCTAAATAATCTCAGTCACTTTTATATATTCAGCCTTGTCATAACTGTTTATCAGCAATTTTTTTGTATCATGACTGTAACAATTTTTACTTGCTATGACTTGGTGAATCCACAGAGACATTTGTGCGAGCAGATGGGGCATTCATCCCATTTGCTGATGATTTTGACATGTCCACTGTCACTACATCTGTGAAAGGGTTGGGAGAGATTGGTGATGTCAAGCGTATAGACTTGCAGTCTCCAATAAGTAGCCTTATAGGGAAGCAAGTAATGAAGGTTGGAAGAAGTTCTGGCCTGACAACTGGGACTGTATTGGCTTATGCCCTTGAGTACAATGATGAGAAAGGCATATGCTTCTTAACTGATTTTCTTGTGGTGGGTGAAAACCAACAGACTTTTGACCTTGAGGGAGACAGTGGAAGCCTTATATTAATGAAGGGTAAGAATAGTGAGAAACCAAGGCCTATTGGGATCATTTGGGGTGGAACTGCTAACCGTGGCCGCCTTAAGTTAAAAATTGGGGAACCTCCCGAAAATTGGACTAGCGGGGTTGATCTTGGGCGCCTCCTCAGCCTCCTTGAACTTGATCTCATCACAACTGATGAAGGGCTTAAAGGTTTGTGTCATCTAAAATATCACCTTGTTCATGTCCTTCGTGAATGCGTGTGAGTGATGGTTGATTTTTAATTATTTTACTGAGAAAAAGAAACTAACTAAACAAGATAAGCATGCATGCATGAAGGGATTAGTGAACTGGCCAAAAATGTATTTACGAGATTATACTTGCATCATATCCGCGTATTTTGTTTATTATCAGGGGCAGTACAAGATCAAAGAGCTGCCTCGGCAACAGCTATTGGCTCTACTGTAGGGGATTCCTCGCCCCCTGATGGGATGCTTTTGAAAGTCAAATCCAAAGACAAATTTGAGCCACTGGGTCTTCAAATTCAGCATATCCCCTTAGAAGTTGAACGCTACAGCCCAGAAAAAAATACATCAGTGATGGAAACTGAGTTTTTTATGGAAAACGGTGCCAACACCGGTCCCAGTGTTGAGCATCAGTTTATTCCTAGCTTCACTAAACATTCACCCTTACATCACAACAATCAATCAGATAAAGCAGTTTCAGAGAATCTTGCTTTACTGAGGAATGGCTGCGACGAAGACATTTGCTTTTCATTGCAGTTGGGTGACAATGAAACTAAGAGGAGGCGTTCGGATGCTTGAACCAGCAAGGAAGAATCAAAGTAAACAGAATCCTTGATCCAAGCTGGATAAGTTACTCATTTTGCATTAGGAAGATGTCCTACTGTTAGCGGCTAACAACAGGCAACAACTTGAAAAAATCCGGGCGTTAATTTTTCTTGTCAGTATTGCGTAGTTAATATACGCATGTAGTAAGCATCTTCTCTTCGTCTCTTCTGCTATTGAGTAATGCTGAATGTTAAGACTTCTCAAAACAACGATTGGCTTTTATACGCATGTAGTAAGCATCTTCTCTTCGTCTCTTCTGCTATTGAGTAATGCTGAATGTTAAGACTTCTCAAAACAACGATTGGCTTTTATATTTGACAATTTATTGCCAGTAGTTCTTACTGCAAGCTAAGGGGAGCATGCACTTTTGTAAGTGATTTCACAGTTCATCTGCTCATCGCGTTTAATAAAACATTGAAACGTTAAGTTAATTTCCTTCAATTGCATTAATAAAGCTATTAAATCGAGAGTCCAGAATGGTCCCTCTAATACTCAGCTACTCAGTCTGCAGACCTCTTACTCATGAATTACCAACCACATTCGTTCTAGGGTCTGTTTTGACAGCACCAATTTCCGGGAAGCCCTTTTTTTTCCCCTTTCCTTTTGTAAAACAAGAAAAAATCATAAATAAGGAATTTGTTTTCTTTCCTTTTGATCCATCTGATATTTAAGTTTTTCACAAAAGTTGAAATATTTAAATTTTTATTGTCTAAGAGTCATTAAATGATGAATCGGACAGCACATATAATCCCATGCATGAATTACGTGCAAACACTAGAATCTTGATCCAACAGTGAGTTAGAAATAAAAGATATTACGAGGGAACACAATATCGGAAGAATTAAAACCATTAATACTATACTGAGATCCTTACTTCAATTACGAATGATCATGCAAGTTCTTGATAGCTAGATCAAACGGCTGCAGGCCGCCGGCGATCAACACCGACTTAAAAATTAACCAATCGTGATCATAATCATCATAAGGCATAGAGATCAGCAAGTTCCTCCAATGATTCCGAGATATGATTAGGATCAGCATTTTCAAGCATCCACAAAAGATGATCGAAGAGAACAACTTCACACTTGACCAGAATCAACTCTCCTTGTTTTTGCTTTGATTTTTCAGTAAGAGCATTCAACAGAGGATGATTTAAGTACTTGGAATCGATAACATAACGTTTTCTTGTGCTGCCAACAAAAATTGTTTCACAATTATCATTTCCTTCTTGACGATGATCACCCCATGATATCTCATGATCTCTTGTTGATTTGGACCTCAAGCTGCTGTATGAAGATGATCTTCCTAGTTGCCTGGACAAACTCTTGCATTTTCTTAACATCAAATTGATTTTCTTCATGGATGTTTTCTCGAGAAAAGAGAGAGAGAAAATGGAGAGAGAGGTCTGAGGGAGACTTGATTTACACTCAGAAGGAGAATGGTACTTAAGGTGGGGATAAGAAAGAGGTGGTGGGTGTAAAGTCATTATTTTCCGGTGCTAGAAAATTTGTGGGGTCTAAATTTTACTAGCAACCAAACATGTTTATCAATGAATGACAAACAATTTCATCCTTTTATGAGTTCACGGCCTCGTCGAGTAAAATATATTGTAATCGACAACTAAAGCACAAAAAGACACTCAAATTTCCAGTTACACGAGTCGGCAGCCCATGGTTCTATAGCAAACTTTAGCCCATTGTTTTCAGTTTCTTACTCTTTTTAGCACCTTGCACTTCAGGAACAACTCCCAAGAGATAAGCTAGTTTTGTTGTCACATTGAATTCAATATAAAAATAATAAAAAGGAAAACTGAAGGTTGTCCCACGTGAATGGAAGGCTGAATTTTTTGCCTCCTCTTTTAAAGTTAGCTGGCAAAATCAGTGCATGTAGACGTTCACATGGCTGATTTGAGGCAATCAGAATCCAGGAACAGCGCCCAATTCGCACAGAAAAAGACCACATCGTTGATGCACGCATGCAATGAATACTATGGTGTCTGTCTGTGCATCCCCAACCAGTAATCTTTACATTGAATCTGATATATTTACCTAGTAGCTATATATACCCACAGTGATAGGCATGTTGGTTGGCAGCAGGCAAATGCTGTTTCCTCAGACATTATTCAAACATATCGAGAAGATTGGATAGAATAAAATAGCATATCCGAAGATCATGTAATCCAACTTCTGTAACAAAAATCCATTGATCGAAATATATAAATGCTTTAAAACATTAAACGACCACAAAGCAATACCAGTATCTATAAATCCCATCCAGTTCCATGGGCTGCCAACAGATTTTTCTCGCATACTAATGTAAAATGGATTGATTCTAGCTAAATTTAATAAATATCCCAGAAACAGAATCTCAGCCGCAATAACTTTGTTCTGTTGCTCACTATGTATATATCTATCTATAATCCCAACAGTTGCTGTTGCTATATATCCAAATAATGCAACTTGCCCCATTTCAGACTGTCATCTAGATTATTGTCAAATTTGTTGAGCCCTCCAACTCAATTAAGCGTTGACATAACCAACTCTTCAAACTCCTACTTGGCATTATCTCAATTACCAAAGTTGTGATGCTGTTGCCCTAGAACTCAATACTTCAGCAAGAACCGCTGCAAATCACTAATTTCCTAGGAAGATGATCGATGCATGAATGACTGAATTTTGGGTCCGACATGCTTATTTGTGGGAAAGTGAAAAGGATAATAATACTACTAACAAATCAGCAAGAAAATGAAGCTCGTTTGCCAGCTTAGCTTTTAAGTGAGAACAGCTGGGATTTTCAGTTGCTTAGAAGCAAAAACATTATCTATCACATCAATGAAGATATAAAACAGGGGGGTAAAATTTGACCCATGGCCCATGATAAAGCAAAATCAACAACAAATTATTCTTTCAGTTATGGATAAAGACATCTTATCTTAAATCTGCATAAATTTGTGAAGCACTTTTGCTGGTTGCCCTTGTATTCAGTTTGACCCAATTTTTTTTACAAGTTATTTCAATAATGATAGGTTCTTACAAGATATAATCCAGACCCTGTCAACATTAACCTGATCACATGCATGGACTACTAGCTCGTGCAGTTTATGCTGGTAGGGAATGAATCAAGTAAGGTTGCTTTTCGCTTCTCATAATAACTAAAATATCCTCTTTTTTTCTACTTTTTCCATCAAAAATGTTTTGTGGTATGAGTATACAAAAGATAAATTTATGAACTAAACGAGCTTTTAAATCAATAACCAAAATCTGAGATCAGGTCGAAATAGAAATGAAAGAATACTTCACCATTTAACCATGCAATCAGCATTTTTGTCCAATCAGATATTGATCTCAGGCCATCCAATTTCAAACAACCATTGTACCAACTGTGCAGTGTCCCCAATTGTTCACCATCTTGATTTGGTAAAGAACTAGAAGATAGGTTCTCAGTTTGATTGAGATTGCTGTCAAACGTTGAAACGAAATAGCATCACATCTCCTTCTTGTACAATGTAATCTTTACCCTCGGATCTCAACTGCAAAAACCAATCAAACTTGTTTAAGTCAACTTCGCAGGAGGAAGAAATAAGTTCTATGTCTGCATGACATATATAAATGGGGAGAGAAAGGAAGAGAAAAAGGCTGGATTACAAAGCAAGGAAGCTGTCCTACAATGAACACAATTCCTGTTGAACGTCAGCTGCAACCCTGGTCTATGCGCTGCTTACCAAAAAATGTCTGATTTTTAACCCATAAATAACACATTTGCCAACTAATCAAATACCGGCAGCAGCCGAGTTACGTTTCTTAAGATAGAAAGTCCAGGTAAAAACATGAAGGAGCATAGCACACTGAGGCTGGGAGTCATCCCATAGGTCTAGTAAATTATTGCTGCATTCTTGTCCTCCAGTAAAATATGTTATCTTAACATTCAACCTGTGTGAATAAGCATATTGGCCCATCCAAGAATTCTGGTTACATTTCCAAAATCAATTATTTATGTTATAGCTTTCGATAATCAACAAGTGTCAGAGCTTATCAAATAGCACCCAACGAGTATCAGTAGCTTTAGATATAAAACGATTCAGATATTGATCCTACTTGAAGAAATATTCATGCTACTCATGTATAGGATTTTTTATAAGCAAAAAAAAATAATAAAAATGAATACAACATGCGTGAGTTCCATTGAAAGTATTTATAAGATGCTCATGGTAAGCAGCCAACTCACAAGTCCTTTCTCCCTTGCAGCTGCAAGGGAACCAGCAGCAACAAAATCATCATAGGCCACCTGATAAAAGAAATAACATGTCATTCCAACAAACAGGTAGTGAGAAAACATTCAAGGTGAGTATATGAAATACAAGATACTTTAACAAATAACAAAAAAACCACTGGTTTCAGAATTTAGTTAGTTCAACATTTTAACCAACACTTGTTATCCATGGATTAATGTGATAAAAACCAAAACAAAAATGGGTTATTGAAAAAGCACGCTGAGATATTCATGGCAATCAGGGTTTCTTTTATTGACATTCAAACACTATAATAATGTACTATCCTTTTAAAATCATCTGCTGTTTAAAAAAGTGATGCACTGCTGCTAGAGCTAGGAATGTGTAATTGACATTCATGTACATAGAACCTGATTTTTACTGGTAAGAGATAGATGAGGTATTATCTTCAATATATCAGTACTCCAAAAACCTTGAGCAAATTCAGTTATATACAAAAATATTTGGTTAGCTCAACATGTCCTTTCCAAAAAGTTTGATAAAACATTTCCTACTAGAAAGATTTGGGGACAAAAATACAAGGATATAGCAATAACAAAAATAAACTACTTGACCAGAACATTATCGACAAGATGCCGCCTATGCCTCAATTGGATGTATATGACGATGGTCATTTCTTGCCAAAAAACACGTATAAGAACCATACATATAACAATCAGAACAACAGGTCAAAACTTCAATGGAAAATGCTTACCGTCTCAGCTCGAATGAAACCTTTCTCAAAGTCAGAGTGAATAACTCCAGCAGCCTGAGGTGCTGTCATTCCTGAATAACCAGAGTAAAATTCAGTCGACAATGATCTAAATTAAACATCATTAAACTGTGCATCTCCATGGCATAATTGGACCAAATCTCCCATCCAAAGATAGAAAACACGTAAAACTCAGATAAGTTCTTTTTTACTCGACACTAGTTCACCAAACAAATTCTCATATAATTAGTTGTTCAATACATATCTTGCAACTAAACAACAACACTGAGGTTAGGCCCGTGCTTTGAATCTAGTGAAGGTCCATTTTTATATAAAAGATACATGGCAAAAAACTGAGTCATCGCATGATGCATTTCAAGTATATCAATATCTAGCACAGGCTGACCTGCAAGTATGGTCCACGCTTTAGTTTCCTGCATAAAACATGGAAGCAGCCTTTTTAATATAATAATCAATATAGGGTTAAGGAAATGTAATTTCAATGTGTTCTTCCTTGCCTTTTCGCCTGAAGTAAAGTATGTACGTAGGCCCAAAAGGCTATACGTTGCCCTGATAAGGTTCCCAAGGCCACTCTGACTGACACCAAGGGATTTCAAATATTCTACTCTTTCCTCAGGTGGAAGTTCAGTTAATTCTGCTTCAACCTGCAATTTCAATTTTTGAGTCTACTTGCCTGGTATGGCAACTACCAACTGCAAAATCAGTATCATCATACCTGTGCGGAAATTGTCACTAGCCCAGATTGCAACTCTGATGCAAGATTCTTCACTTCATTGACACGGGGATTGGTTCCCGGATCAGCTAGATCATCCTCAGCAACATTGGCCACATATATAATAGGTTTCATTGTAAGCAAACAAAGATGCTTTATAGCATCCCTTTCAAAATTAGTTAAAGCGACGGATCGTGCTGGTTTTCCATCCATAAGTGCCTGCTGAATTTTTTCCAATGCAGCCTTTTCTGCTTCCTCCTAAATTAGAGAATGTTGCAACATTAAATTCAAAAATTACCAACTACACTCTTGGTTAAACCATGAAATGAAGGTTAATAGTCCTTTAAAAGGTATTGATAAATTCAATTGACCTTAAGTTTAGATTGTGAGTCTTTTGCCTTCCCTTTTTTGAGCTTCTCCATCCTCTTCTCAATCTGCATTTCTTGTAAGATATGCAATTTAGCTCTATCAGCTATTCATAACAAACAAGACATTGAAAAGGTTATTGATGATGATTCATAGATAAAAAGGCATGAATATTGCACAGACAACTTTAAAGTACACTATCCATGAGTCCTCTTTGGCATACCTGGTCCAGATCTGAGAAAACAAGCTCTAAGTTGATAACATCAATATCAGACTTAGGATCAACTTTACCATTCACATGGACAATGTCATTGTCTTCAAAACATCGCACAACCTAAAAGAATAAAAACAAACCTATATTAGCAAACTTTGTGAAAAGGAATAACTGAAAGTATTAGTTTTCACTTAACAAAATATGTGTTCCCATATGTAGCAAATTCAATCAGCATAAAGAAAGTATATGCAAACCCAAAGTCAGTGAAATTCAAAAAAGAAATGAAGACTGCAATAAAATACGCAAAAAATCACTAAAACTAGGAAAGTTAACTAATGAAGTAGTCTCTACTGTCCGTCAAAAGATCAATGGAGCTGCTACGGAAATAGTTACATAAACATGTCAACAAAACCCATAAAAAAAAATTTAATTACACCAAAAGTTAAATGAAAAAAGGAGTGGCAGATTAAACAACATTTTCCTGTACTTCTGATTTACAGTTTCCTTTTTGTGAAAAGTGATTACGAATAAAAAAAAAAAAAAATTAACAAAAGATATCTTCAAGAAATGGCAATTGTTGTGGGATGCTAAGACGAAAATAGCTAAACAAGAACATCAGTGTGAATAAGAACATCAGTGTGAATGGGAACACACAAACCTGAAGAATGGAGTCCACCTCACGAATATGTGATAGGAATTTGTTACCCAAACCCTGCAAAAAGATAGTTTCAAAAAAGGAACAAAAAGCAACACACATGAATGAAGAAAAATAAAGAAATTGAATCTGATGGCACCGCAAATGAACTAAAACTGGAAAAAGTACTAACGCAGTGTCACCTCGCCTTGACTTGCACCCTTTACAAGCCCAGCAATGTCAACAAATTCTATAGATGCTGGGACGGCCCTTTGAGATTTGCTGAGATCAGACAGTACAAGGAGTCGTGGATCTGGAACTGCAACAATGCCAACATTTGGCTCAATTGTGCAAAAAGGAAAATTAGCGGCTTGAGCCTTTCCATTCTCGACCTACAAAGACAAGCTATTGTCTATCAATACCAGAGAGCAATAACAAGAAAAGTAGGGAAAACCAATTCACAATCGCAATAAATGAATCATGCAGGATGCAGTCGGTTGATGACATATTATCAGAAATCATCACAAGTGAACACAGTGATCAATGCAACAGGTTGGCTCATGTTTATGTTTACAGTAGAATACTCGTAATAGTTTGCCCTAACATCCAACCAACTGTCGGGAGCTGCTTTATCTCCGGTCTAAGATTTGTCATACAAAGCAACACTAAAAGCCAAGGGCAATGCTAATTTCAAATTTTTAACCATTAAAGCTCACTAGATGTCATAAGCTAGTAAGCAAGGGAAAAAAATGTTGCAAAAATTAATTTAAGTCAGCATACACGGTGAACATTTCATGCTCCTCGTAGATTTGATAAAGAAATTTAAGCATTTAGAGACTGTAAGAAAGTGAAATTGGTAGATTCTAATTGTTGATAATCAAAGAAAAGCTAATGCTCCCGTTGCATTAGAACGCAAACTAGGTAGACTAACCATATAGGTCGTTTAGCAAACAGTTAAAAGACGTTAAATTTAAAAAATCCAACTTATTTTCCTCCATTTTCTCGGCAACCAAACAACTATTTTTTACGTAGACATAAAACGACATTGAAGAGAGTGTATTTGCTGACATTAGATAGAGTAACATAGAGTGACCATATAAGCCGTCTACCAAATAGTTAACAAACATCTTATTTTAAAATACAGTCATCCATTTTCTCAACGAGCAAACAATTATATCTTATAAGAGAGAAAGAGACGTACGACGGCGTTGAAGAGGGTGGATTTTCCGACATTAGGTAGGCCAACGATTCCAGCTCTCAAGCTCATGCTTATCTTGGAAGAAGAGGAAAATCTCCTCCTAGTAGTAATTCCAAAGCCGCCGACTAAGTTTGCGTTTTTGGTGAAGAGAGATGATTTCACTGGATTCGGAAGGAGCTGTAAGGCTGGAATGAGATAATTGCAGACTGCTACTCTAACCATTTTCTTTCTTCCAACGCTTTGCTTTGGTTGTCGAATGAAAATTATGAATGGTCGCTGGTTCACTCTGCTTCGGCCTTGGTTCTATCGTGTAAAGTCTGGGGTTAAGGGGTTTAGGTCTTTTCGTTACATACTGCAGCATCGCCCAATCATTTGCCGCCGCGTCAGGTTTTCAACTTTTATTTTCGGAGTAATAACATACGCATCCCTGTGTGTTTATATATTTTATAAATAACCATAAGTTTACTATTTGTGACAAATAGGTCACTAACCTAGCCCCTTTTTAAATGGCTAAAATAGCCTCTAGAGTTAAATTAACAACAAAATGATGCAAATTATCATAAGGGTAATTTTATTAAATCAAGGGATCAAAAAATATTTCTCCCTCTTAGATATTTTCAAGATTTGAGTTAATGCTTAAACCTTTTTGCTTTGAGTAGTTTGCATAACTTGACAAAATCCAATAAACAAATTCTCAATGAACCCAATAATTCAAGTAAAGCATATATGCTTTCATCATCTTCCCCACCAACAAAAATCCAAATCCCATTAACATAAAACCAATCCACTTTCTCCATCATCACTCACTCCACATCTACATCAATGGGTCCCTAATTCTCGATACATCGTCTCTCTGTTTCAACAATCACAAAATATTTTTAAAAAACAAGAAAAGCAAATACCATATTTCCATAAACAAATAATACCATAGTTAAAAAAAGGAATGAGTTGATTGATGATGCCTCTCATTTTTCAATCTTGGCCTTTTTCTCCTTTGCATCAAAAGGCAAAGCCACCACATTCACTCACTTGCTCACACTTATGGCCAAACCCAACCAAACCAAGAAAGAAATCCATACTTCAAATTTTACCAATATATAATGATTCATAATCATACAAAAAAATAAAATAATTATATATATATAAATGTATATATATTTTACAGTATGAAAGTAACAAATTTTGCATCAACAACATGTGTATAAATAAATAAAAAAATTAATATCTTAAAACCGTGCAAAATTAATAATATTTGACGGCATACATTAAAAATGGTAGAATATCAATTGATAGAAATGTTAAACTAATGATATATTATTAAATAAATAAATAAGATAAATTATAATTACACATCCGCAAAACAAATTTAGAATTTATTAAAATTTTGTTAATACACTAATATTAATTATAAAAATATTCTTAACATGCATCCTATTATATTAGTATATATTTCAAGATTTATAAAATTAACCTATTTGTATAAAAATGTTAAGGGTCATGTTGTTGTTCTTTATTTGTATTTATTGTAAAAATATATTTTTTATAATTTATTTATTTTTAATACGAGCTCTCGCAAAGTAGATGGGAATATATATATATATATATATAAATATATGTATATTCTTTGTGTGTGCGTGCGCGCGCGGAGCTCCGTATAGTGATTCGGGTAATAGAACCGGATCCTCTCAAATAAGAAGGAGTAATCTTGCCATAAAAAATTTAAACTTCACCGTCCTGTGTCCGTCCATCGTCCAACCTGTATTGCATACCAAGTAATACAATAATAATAAAAACTAAATCACCATAGCTATCTCTTCTCTAGGGTTCCTCTCTCGCTGTCTACGCTCACTCTCTCTTATAATTTTGAAGCCAGAGAGAAATCGAAATATAATAGCATTTTAAAATAAAAATAACGTCAAACCATTCTCTTGCTATGAACTACTACGGTGCACAATTAACTTTACAGATCTTCTTCTTCAATTTTAGAACCTTAGATGTCAGAAATTTTTGTCTACAAAAAGGGTTTTTAGTTTTCACTAGTTTAGACTGAGATTTGCCTTTTTTATGTTTTGTTTCTTTTAGATTTGGTTTGGATTAGCTGGGTTTTTGTTTTCTGTTTTCTTTGTTTTCGGCGGGAGTTATAAAGTGTAGATACAGATAGATATGGAAGGATTTGGCAGCGGGGGAAGTATTGAAAAAACCCCCAAAATCGAGGGTCTTAAGCAATTTGGTGAAAATTCTAAAGGTTAGTTTTTACTTCTTGGGTTTTTAGTTGGTGTCGTTTCATTTTGTTTTTCTGTTATGGAAGTTTGATAGATATGGTATTGGAATTTGTTATGCAGGAGGTGCTGTATTTGATGCATCGCAATACGCATTTTTTGGTAAAGACGTAGTTGAGGAAGTTGAGTTGGGCGGATTGGAGGATGAAGAAGATAATAATCCTGCATCCGCGTTCGATGAGGAGGAGTTTCTATTTGATAAAGAAGAGGTTTAATACTTTTCCTCTCTCTCCTTTTTTTTTTCTGAATAAATTTTCTGTTGTTTTTCGGGTTATTTCCATGCTCGGGTTGTATTGCTTTAATTGAATATTACCATAACAATTGCTCTTAGCCGCAATATTTAGTATCCCATGTGAACCAATTAGCTAGTAGCGTTTCTGTTTTCTAGGTTGATATAATCTGTTTAGGTAAGAATGTAACTCCTATGTTGCTGGGTTTATTGAAAATGATGATGAAAATTATTTAAATTTTTTCTGCCATTTATGCGCATGTGGCTTACCGCTGCTGCTTAAGGGTGTCTTTGAGGCTTTTGGTGTTTTATTTTTCTCTATAAACTTCTTGCCCATCTTATCCAAACAGGTTTTACTGAGTTGTATCATTTGGGTGAATGGTCCTGGAAACAGTGTCCAGGATTTTCATATGCCTTTTGAAGCAGATGCGTTAAACTATTTGCATTGCACCATCACCTCTGGGATTAAGTTGTATTAAGGAGTTGTTTGGTTCCCTATATGGTTATTGTTTAAAATAGACAAGCTGGAGTTGGATGAGATTTTTGTAAATGAATAAGGATGTTTTTATTTTACACATTTGTCTCACAAGTTGACAGCCTAACCTCTTTCTCTCACTGAATTGCTTTCTTGAGTGGATAGTCTAATACTTCCAGAAGTGGTTTCAAATTTGAAATTTCAATGAAAACATCCAATTACTGAAAGTTTGTGCTGAGAAAACTAACTCTTCTTTTTCTTAATTGCAGGGAGAAGTTTTAAGATCTCTATCTGATATTGACGATCTGGCTATTACATTTTCAAAGGTTGGTCTACTATGCATGAAGACATTTTTGGTTGATTGTAGCAAAAGCTTTTGTTATCTTTATTGATTTTCATGCTCAAATTTATTACTGGATAATAATAATCTTGGTTCTTTCCTTGATGGCTCTGTTTCTTGCAAAGCATCTCCTCTGATATCTTCTCCTTTTACAATATGAAAGAAGGCACGAAACTGTGGAGTGTAAAAACAACCAAATCTTAGTACATTCTTTCCCGTAGAATGAGCTTAGCTTAGTTTAATGGCTCTTCTGTTTCTTTCTCCTTGCTGAGTGCTTGTGCATACATTATCAGAATTTCAGTTCTTATCATGTTGACTATATTAGGCAATTGAATTACTAAGCAATTGTCGAAGCTAGTATCTTGATCTCCTCTATATCCATGTATTGCTCATTGTCTTGTTGAAGAGAGTTACAAAGACTCATATTTTTTTTTGGGTCTTGGTTCCATGGTCTAAGTTGTTTTGTATTGGTGCAGTTGAATACAGTTGTTAGTGGTCCAAGAGATGCTGGTGTAATTGGTGACTGGGAATCCAGAGAAAGTGAGTACAGCTATTGCATGTTTTATGTGAATAAAGTTATGAAATTTGAATCCTCCTTGAAGCTCAGTTAGTTTGTAAACTTAAATATTCTTTTGCCCCTTTTTATTTTCTATTCTGTTTCTGTCCATAATGGTTGTTTGTTGGTACATCCTAGCGTCATACATTAACATTAATAAAAGCTTATATCTCTTTCATTTCAGAAATTTTTGATGTGGTTTTATGATGGCATGTGATTTCAGATGTTGAGATTGGTCTTTTTAACGAATGAATTATTTTTTCAGCTTTTACTTGGAGCTTTTAGTTAGCCAAGGAAGTAGGACTTGATGGTTTTCTAAATTGCAACATTTTAATTTTCCTTTTGTGAGAGAAAGAGATGCTGTTTTTTTGGTGATTGGGAGAACGGTTTTATTAGCAAATTGGTTGATATCATTGGTGACATAACTGTGTTTTCGATTGATTTTATTTATTTATTTTTGGTGGCAGTTGCAAAATGATGCTCCTTTGTTTTTTTTCATGAGGGTGAGAGAATCAAGAGATATGCTTATCCAAAATACCGTTTATTTTATTACATGATCAATTGAGCATAGGGTTGGGCCTTTATGAACTTTAAAACAATTTTTGGGTTCTTGTAATTGAGTTGATAATCAAGCAGATAGATGGAGAAGATTTCAAATTAACTAGTTCAACAAGACATTTCCTCTTGTTGTAGCATGATTTAACTCATAGCCACACCCAACTTGCTGGATGTTTGACTGTCATTTACCTTGCAACTCCAAAGTTATGTGCAGAAGGTACCTTTTCAAAACAAGCCTGCCTTCATAGTAACATTTGCTGATGCTTCATGCACCAAGTTTAAAATGTCTTTTGGTCGGAATTTGATGATTCCGTGAACTTGCAACTTTTAGAATCCACAATTGGTTTCCTCTCTTGTTTGTATGCTGCATTACTTTGTTAGGTGGGAAGTGTGTACTGTGTATATTGGTTGCTTTGCTATAGTTTGTTCTAAAAGAAAGAAAATGACATGCACGGCAGTGTGGAAAATATATGTGGTTTGGTTTGAATTTAGTTAATTTGACAATGTCATGTTTTATTTTTATTTGCTTTGCATTGTCCCTTTACTCCTTTCATCCAGTGTTCACATCCTTTCTTGTTATTTTCAGTCAGTTACTGACTTTTTTAGTTTGTGAGAAGAGAACTTTTATTGGTATGTCCGGACTGAATAAATCTGTCTTTCATTCAAATGACTGTATCTTTTCTCCCAATCTAAATATGGTTGTTTAATACTGTATTTGGCACATATCTATGTTTTTCTAGTTGTGACATTTTTATTTCAGGTTCGTCTGCTGCTGAATGGATGCAAGGGGATGATTGTCGGAATTGGTTGGATCAGCAGATGCTTGACAATGAAGGCATTCCAAATGGGAACCGCTGGTCATCGCAGCCATATACTTCTTCTCCTTACATCATAGAATCAAGGCCTCTGCACAGAACATCTTCGTACCCTGAGCAGCAACAGCAGCCTCTGTACAGAACATCTTCATATCCTGAGCAGCAACAGCAGCTGCAACACCGCCACCATCATTTCTCAAGTGAACCAATTCTTGTGCCTAAGTCATCTCACACTTCATATCCTCCCCTAGGTGGTAGATCTCAGCAGGCTTCACCAAACCATCATTCTAGCCACCTGAATGTTTCATATGTTGCTGGTGGATCCCAGATGTCATCTTCACCAACCCTTTCTCCATTCTCTAACTCTCAGCTGCAATTGGCTGGGTTACATCACGGGTCACAGTACGGTGGGAATATGCCTCAGTTTGGTCCTGGTCTATCCATCAATAACCGTCCAGTTAACCAGTGGGTAAACCAGACAGGTTTATATGCTAGAGACCATCCCAGCCTGGTGAACAATATGTTGCCACAACAGTTACCTCATCAAAATGGGTTGATGCCTCCCCAATTAATGCAACAATTACAGTCACAACAGCAAAGACTGCAGCATCCTGGTCAACCATCGTTTGGCCATTTACCACCAGGGATGCAATCTGAACTATTTAATCCCCATCTTTCTTCTTCTCCTTCCTTTGTGAACAGGTTTGAAGCAATGCTTGGTGTGGCTGACTTGAGAGATCAAAGACCAAAATCAGGTCAGAAAAACAGACATAATCTACGTTTTCCCCAACAAGGCTCTGATATAAATGGGTGGCCACAATTTAGATCCAAGTATATGGCAGTGGATGAAATTGAAGGTATTCTTAGAATGCAGCTTGCAGCGACACACAGTAATGACCCATATGTTGATGATTATTACCACCAGGCATGTCTTGCGAAAAAATATGCTGGCGCAAAGCTGAAACATCATTTCTGTCCAACTCACTTGAGAGATCTACCTCCCCGAGCACGACCAAATAGTGAGCCACATGCTTTTCTCCAGGTTGATGCTCTTGGGAGGGTTCCGTTCTCTTCTATTCGTAGGCCTCGCCCTCTTCTTGAGGTTGATTTTCCAAATTCATCTTTTACTGCAAATACAGAGCAGAATATTACTGAGAAGCCACTGGAAGAGGAACCGATGCTTGCTGCTCGGGTGACAATTGAAGATGGTATTTGCCTCCTCCTTGATGTAGATGATATTGATCGTTTTCTACAGTTCAGTCAGCCCCCAGATGGTGGAAACCAGTTGAGACAAAGGCGGCAGGTCCTGCTTGAGGGGTTGGCTGCATCACTTCAATTGCTTGACCCATACCGCAATGGTGGCCACGTTGGTAATGCTTCCAAGGATGATCTTGTGTTCTTTCGAATAGTCTCTCTTCCCAAGGGCCGAAAACTCCTAGTAAGGTACCTTCAGCTTCTCTTTCCAGGTGGTGAGCTCATGAGTATAGTTTGCATGGCCATTTTCCGTCATTTAAGGGTCTTGTTTGGAACCCTGCCCACCGACTCAGGTGCAGTTGATACTACAAATAATTTAATGAAGGTGGTTATATCGTGTGTTCACGGAATGGATCTTCCTGCACTTAGTGCCTGCCTTCGAGCAGTGGTTCGTTCCTCGGAGCATCCACCACTTCGTTCTTTTGGAAGCCCAGCTGGAGACGGGGCTTCCCATATTTTAATGTCAGTTCTTGAGAGGGCTGCTAAACTTTTGAAAGATCCCCTTGCTGCTAGCAACTACGATATGAACACTCGGTCAGATTGGCAGGTCTCATTTAATGAGTTCTTTAACCTTCTCTGGAAGTATTCCGTAAGCAAATTTGAAGGTGTCATGGAGTCACTTCGTATGCAAGTGCCACCAGACGTTGTTGATGCGAGTGAAGTTGCCAGAGCTATTAAGAGGGAAGTGCCTGTTGAACTCTTAGAGGCAACTGGTCCTCTCACTACGGATCACCAGAAACAACTGTTATACGAGTTTTCTCAGCGGCCCTTGAAACCTTGATGTAAGTGGGGTTTAGCAGTTGTAGTTGCATATACCCATTGCCGAGTTTAATACAAGGTAACAAGATGCATGCGAGTCAATAGGGTCTCCTGAGACTGAATGCTAAAAAAGCAAGGAATGTGCAAACTGTTTCGAGCGCAAGACAATGAAAGCTCACATGGCATTTATCCTAAGATCGGTTGACTTCAGATTTAATATTTTTATTTTTATTTTTTTTAATTCCAGGTTGCTGTTGCTTCGGCAAAAATAAGCAGATCTATGTGTATTATGTTTGAACTCTGCCGGGGATTTAGTTCCCTTTTCTTGGTCCCTTCCTTCCGGTTTTTGCATGTGATTTTATTTTTATGCTTTGTTGTGGAGTTCTTGATACAGAGATGTAGTTGGGTTAGCTTGTACAGGATTTAGTGGATGCAGAAGATGTCCCCGCATTCCTGTTCTATTATTTTTCAAGGAGTCGGGATGATGATGAATATTATGTTTTTGTCTCTGTATTTTGAAGTGGGCTTTCTGCCATTCTTCTCCATACCAAGCAGATGGCCGTGAAAGCCATGCACTTGTTGATATGTAGTGTTTTTCAATCAGTTAATCAAGTTGCATTCTGAACTATATGCCAAATTTATCTGTAAAGTCTTTTGCTCAAAACTGTTTTCTATCAGATTACGAATTTGCTCGCCGTTTTACGTTTCAATTCGTGCACGGATTTGATAATCCTTTTGTAATTCAGAAAAAATAGAATGCTATTGTTCATCTTCATTTGGTGGAGTTGAGGATGGGCTTATTTTTTTCTTTTATATATATATATAAATAAAATATTAAACGAAATTATTTGTAAAGATTACAGTTTTTTTAAAAGTGAAATTATATGATTACACCCCTTGATTTTAGATCAGCAGCAAATTTGGGATCAGTCATCGGTGCCTCCTTGTTCCTACCACACGCTGCGATCCAAATTGGCCGAAGCATCTCATCTGCTAATGCTATGGAGCGGCAAGCATGCACGACTCTGTAACATGAGCTAGGCAAAAGATTAAAAAGAAGTGATCACCTTGGCAACAACAGTTATATCCAAGGCCTAGTTTCCAAATGGGAGAATCATGCTGTTAACCAATGTTAAATGAAGTTTCTCGATTTCAAAATGCCGGAAAGAGGTTGCTCATCGTAGCAGCAGCCATCAAAATTATCAGTGGCCACGAGCTCAGATTTCTTCACTGAAACTACCGCTGATTGAATCTCTTATAGGTATTTGGTTCGAGCCGAAGTTCGGTCGGTTTGTGTGGACCGTCACGTCGCTGAGGACGGTTGCTCCGGTCGTAATATAAATTATTGTAACAGCGAATTCCCGCAATTTTCTAAAGGCGAAGGCAACGACGCTTGAAAAATGAGGCCATCGAAAGACTCAAAACAAGGAGGAAGAGGAGGCGGGATCAGCAGCCACGTGTCCACTCTCCATCAACGTCTCTTCCGTGCTCTCAATCTAGGAACCAGGTTCAAATACTTGGATCATCGTACTGTTTCGTGAATTTGATTATAAATATAATTGAAGAAGAATTCAGTTTTATGTTTTTCAAATTGAAACTAAACAGTTATCATGAAGGGAAGGAATTGAAATGGAAGTGTGCAGATATAGAGATACAGAGACATGTAATCCGTTCCGTTGCTGCATTTATCGATTCTATATCTGGCGATATGGTACATCATCATCTTGTTAAGGTATTCTCTAGCCGTGGAAGTGCTTTTTCTGTGAAAAGCTCTTGTTAGTCAGGGTGTGCTTGGTAGTTGATAGCTCTTTTATTAAGAGCTTTTTGAAAAATCACCTACTAAATACCTTCTTAAAAAGCACTTTAAGAAAATCTTTTGGCCTAAATAATGCTTTCCAGAAAAGCAAATATATATATATATATATATGTGTGTGTGTGTGTGTGTGTGTGTGTGTGTGTGTGTGTGTGAAGAAGCTTCTGCAGTTATTACAGGTAAAGGCTACAAAAAATCATTGTAAAAGTAATGCAAGGGCCTATTTGATCCCAAAAATGTTTCTGTTAATTTCAGCCAAAAACATGAAAGTAGTTACAAAAGCGCTTTTCTACAACTTGAAAGTGTTTTTGATGATGTCAAAAGCACTCCCAAACCCGCTGGAAATATTTTCTGATCTATGGTTTTCCTAATTTTGTTTCTTTATCATTCATAATTTCAGGAATCAATTCCTCATATAGTTGGGGCTTTGGTATGTATTCTACAGTGTAAAAGTGGAGCTGTATTGAGTATAGCAGCAAATGAAGTTGTTAAGTTGTTAAGCATTATACCCAATTCAGTAGTTGAACATTGTGTTTTAGATCTTAGTCATCCTTTGTTGTCCTTGTTATCTTCGCATCAATTGGAAATTTCCACATCTTGTGCTACTGCTCTGAACATGATTCTCTCAAATCTGAGTGTAAAGAAGGAGAAACAGGTTTGGGAGATGATGAAAGAAGCAAAAACTGTTGCATGTATTATTAAAAACATAAGAAACTTTTCTGGTGAGACTATGCCAATTGACTATTTTCAAGAGATGACTTCTCTTTTGAGTAAGATATTGTGGCGATGGCCTCCATCTCGGTATTCTGTTTGGAATGATACTGGGTTGATGAAAGTTATAGGGGCCTTACTTGTAAAGCCTGATCTCTCAATTAAGGTTGCGGTTTTGAAGTTGTATTCTTCATTAGGTAATAAATTATCAATGATGAATTTTTATTTCCTTCCATTTTGCTTTGAAGTTAACTTGTGAATTAAATGACTTACCACATCCACTGCTAGGTCTATGTGGTAATGGAGCCAATAAGCTTCTAGAAAATGGTGAAGCCCTTCTACGGACAATGGTTTACTGCATGGACAGCTCACAAACACTCTCTGTTCGGATGGAGGGATTTAGACTAGCTCAATGTTTAGCGGTAGTAGCTTTAAATTCTTTTTACACAAGATTCTAGCAGTGTAGTTGTATTTTTATCATTTATGGGTAATCATGTATAATTTTTTGCTTAGACAGATGAGCATGGATGCTTAAGAATGACAAGCATATGTTGTGAGCCTTTGGTGAAAGCTATAGTTTGTGGGATGGATAAATGGAGTTTGCATGTTGGAAAGATTTCTGGTGACCAGATGTCTTTGCTGGTGGAGGCATGTCGTCTTGCTTTAATTTCTCGTTGGGCAGGGCAACATCACATATTTTTCTGGAAGCACAGGATTGACAAGGTCCTTCTTGATCTTCTTTTGGAAGATTTTCGCACTAAGCCATACCAACAGTTATTGTCGCTGGAAGAACAAATATCCATGGCACAAGAGGGGCTCGCTAAAAGTTTTTTTCTTGTTCTGAGGCCATATGTCTGGGATATTCTTGGATGGCTTGCAACACATTGTGAGGAAGATTTCAACCCTAACATCCATGGAAGTGAGGTTCATATCAACATCCTTATTACATGCGCATGGTAACACTTCTGTTTAACTTTTGTTCCTTTTCTAATTTATTTTTCATTTTGTGTTTATGTCATCTTTTACTATTTGCTTTTGGTCTACTCTCCTTTCAATAGTTTTTTTTTTTGGGTGTCTTCTTGATTCAAATTAGTTTACTAACGATTGTTGCTCATTTTTTTTTTCAGTGTGGCCTTTGTTGACTTAATTCGCCAAGGGCGTCAAATATGTGAAAATGATGTGATACATACCTCTAGAAGTGAATCAGTGTCAAGGGTGGTTCTCATGATGCTTTATTCTCCCAGCAAATACATTGCATCCAATTCCAGATTTATTCTGTCCACAATTCTAAAGCCAAATAACAAGGAGTATATGAATCATTCACTGCATTTCCTAAATTATACGTCATCAGGAGACAATATTGGATTGCCATATATTCTTCAAACAGTCATTAATTTGGTGGGTTTGACATGTTACTTGCACTTGTCATTGTATCAAAAGCATGTTGTTGACAGTGAAGTAATGAAGACATTATTTGCTTTCGTGAGGTGGTGCTGGAGAAATCATGTACAAATCAAGAGGCAGAGCATTGCCCCTCATCTGTATAATAAGTTTGTGGAGAAGATTTGTTGCAGGGCATGTGGAGAAGAATGGGAGGGCAAGGATGTTCTTTTGTTCTATGGTTTGTGGGCACTGGCCGAGCTAGTACACCAATTTTGTTCTGTCTCTTTGGATGAGGTAAACTATAAGGAAGCTCAATTGTGTAGCATGCTCCAGGAGATTTACCATGACACTTCTGCTCATGGTCCAAGATGGTTTGCTGCATTCATTCTTAGTCATTTTGGATTTTATGGTTTTCCCAGTGAAATTGGAAAAAGAATTGGTAAAGCACTTAATATGGAGGAACACTCAGACATGCAACTCATTCTAGCCAGTGGCAAGGTTTTGAATGTTCATGGTGTTGTTCTTGCAACTCGATGCCCATCATTGCTGCCTCCTAGTAATGACAAAACATCTAATAATTCTTCAGCTGGTGGTGAAGCAGAAAAGCTACATGGAAAGTTCCGGAAAACAGTTCGTTTTTCTGCTTATGTTGATACCCAGGCGTTGTTGAGATTGTTAGACTTTGTTTACCTTGGTTATCTGGAAGCAGGAGAAGAACTTGTGAAGAAGTTGAAACCTCTAGCTAAAAGTTGTTATTTGCAACCTCTGATACAACTACTTCACAGAAAACATCCGAAGTGGGGAACTCCAATTCCCAGCTATGATCTATCTCTCGCTCTTGGTCCAGTTGGGCATCATTTCTCGTATGGTGTACTCTTCATTTGTTTAAGATTATGATGTTGCACTAAATAAACATTATCTTTAATTTCATTCTAATGCCTAATTTTGCATCTTGAGGCATGCAAAATTTTTTCAAGTGAGGCTTGATGTTGAAAAATTTTTTTCAAGGTGTGCAGATCATCCATCCCCTTATTGTTTATAGAGAGAGTTGTCTTTCGTTTGACAGTATGAATTCAGGGATGTCTTATTGACTGGCTTGCAATACTGTCTAAAGCAACAACAATATTTATTGTTAGTAGTTATGGGGATGGATGAAAATTGATCAAAAGCCTTTTTTTGACAGTATGAATTCAGGGATGTCTTATTGACTGGCTTGCAATCTGTCTAAAGCAACAACAATATTTATTGTTAGTAGTTATGGGGATGGATGAAAACTGATCAAAAGCCTTTTTTTTTTTTCCCCTCTGTTTTATAATGTCATTTTGGATATATGGATAATTTTGGTATCTCATTGATTTGAATGATTCATTAATTCAATCGTTTTTTTTTATTTTTTATTTTGGGTCTTTCTTACAGCAGGCGTTTGCTTTAAGTCCCTCCATGAACTTGTGCAATTTTCTGAAAGCATTGACTCTAATTTAATTTTGTCTTGTTTCAGGGATATCATTTTGGTAGCCAAAGCAGCCGAACTAAGCTGGACATGCAGTGTTTGCTCTATATCAGTGCCCCACAAGCATGTTCATAAAGTTGTACTCTGGTCAAGTTGTGATTATCTGCGGGCATTGTTTCAATCAGGAATGCAAGAGAGGTGCAGAGATTTTTAATATTTGTTCACTTATCATCTGATAATTTGTTGAAGTAAATGTTCCAAAGCTTTCATTTTGTTGTGCCTTTCCATTGGGTTTAGGAAATGGTGGGGCCCTGAGTTGGTTATATTTTCTTAGGAGTTCATTTTTCATTTGATACGCATATTAGTGTAAATCAACTCTGAAATATAATTTATACCATTAAAATATCATCTACTTTTCCATTTTTGGTTAAAAGTGTAAAATTTCACTTTTGCCTCTTTTGTTTTGGTACTTCTCATTTGTATTTTTCTCAAGTACATTTGTTGTCTCATTTCAATGATACATATTCTTGCAGCCTTTCACAAACCATTAAGGTCCCTGTTAGTTGGGAAGCTATGGTTAAACTAGTGGAGTGGTTTTACACTGATCAACTGTCAAATCCTCCTTATGGTTGTTTATGGGAAAATATGGATAATGAGGAAAAACTACATGAGTTGCACCCATATATAGAGCTTTCTTGGCTTGCTGAGCTCTGGCTTCTAGAAGACATTCAGGATGCCTGCCTTGGAGTAATTGTATCTTGTCTTGATTCCACCACAGAGTTGTCTATTAAAGTCATCCAAATTGCGGCTAAATTTTCTCTATGGAAGTTGGCTGAAGTTGCTGCATCTTACATGGCTCCTTTATATCGTAAACTATGGGACTCTGGTGATCTTGAAGAGCTGGATGAGTTCCTAGTGGAAATGGTTCGTGCTGCTTCTGTTCGACTTTCTCAGGAAGGCAGTTAATCATTCTACAAGACCTGGGCTGGTTTCATTTAATCCAAAGGACTGCGGATGTTGCAAACAGTAAGCAGGGATACTCTTATAGTCCAGGTAAGCAAACGTTTCTTTGGTGGATGAATTTTGTAGAGTCTGATATAGCCCAAGTCTTTTTATGAAACTCCCTTTTGGAAATTGGGACATTAATAATTTGTTCCATTATTTTTAACATGGTAGAATTAGTAATCCATTCCACACTTGATAGCTGATCCTTGTTTTGAGGCGGTTCATTAGTATGCTCCAACTTTTGTGTTCATCTGTGAGGATGATTGTATATGCATATTATAATTTGTATATGCCTTGCATGTTTGATGATGATGGAAAGTGATTCAGATTAGAAAGCTGGATCACTTGGTAGCTGCATGTTCCATTACTACGGGAGAATCAAATTGCTAACTTCCCCTGGAGATAAAATGTATAATCGGAGATGGCAGGGGCTTCTATGCTTTTAGATTGTGAATAACTCTAATTCTTTTTTATTTGTTGGCACAAACATTATGCTGCGAGCACATTCTGAATGAAATTGGTGATGGTATATTAAATGAAAGACGATGGAGAGTTGATAATATTTTGGGCATGTTTATGCATTGTAAGGTAAAGTTGGTACCTATAGTATATGTGGACGATTCATGTTCTTTATGTATCCAACATGTTTTACTCATTATTTGATCTTAACTTGCACTTCATTTATCTATTTTTGATAGATGCAGCAATTGTGGCATTGAAGGAATCTATCAAATGGATCTGGAGAATGATATAGATGCAGCAATTGTGGTGTTGAAGGAATCTAGCGAATGGAGAATGATATAGATGCAGCAATTGTGGTGTTGAAGGAATCTAGCGAATGGATCTGGAGAATGATAGTGAAATTCATATGTATTTCCGAGGCTTTGGAATCATAATGATGGAAGGTGAAAATTGTGATATCCAAGTTGCCTTTCTAGTGGTCAATGTTAGTCCACTTGTCAATCAGTGATAGCAACTTAGGACAAAGAAGTACAGTGGAGTTGACAGAAAAAAGAATCATTAGGGCAAAATTCGCGGTCTAGTTGTGATTTAACCCAAGCTCAAAAGACGCTAATCAGGTTGTGTAAGGGACTAAACTTTTCTGGCCCCTTACTTGAAAAGGACTTTACCGCCCTATATTGCTATAAATCAATTTAGTCATGTTATTAAGTAACACATATAAATATCTTCACTCCTTGTAAGATCATTTTCATTCTGTTGCACTGAGACAGACTAATTACAATCATTTTGGACAGACTAATTACAATCATTTTGCATTTTTCATTGTGTTGCACTGAGACAGACTAGTCACAATCATTTTGCATAAAATTTCTGCCTTTTCATTGATGATAGGCCCTTCTTGAATAAAAGTTTGTTAACTTTTTGATGGAATTTTGTGGAAATCAGATTTTATTTACTGTGTCCGTTCTTCTTCTTTTCATCTGGAATATATTGGCGTCGATAGTGCTTGGACTAGAAGAAGAGGAAGCACCTTAAGAAAAAGTTGAGAGGCTGTGTCCCCAAAGAGTTGCAAAAAAGAACAATCCAACCGACATTGTGCTCCGAGTGGGAAGACACAAACCCGACAACTGCATTTCAGGTCAACACTCTTCTACTATTACAAATAATTAAACACACTGTACACTCAATGAGAGCTCACGTGATCGTCAAATTTTTCTGGAATTCAATAGAAAACCATGTATATGCATTGCATTTTTGGCTTTTTTGTCATTCATGTCATGCAAGAGGATGGTTTGTGATAATTCTAAAGCCCGTATGCATTCAGCCTCTCCTAAAACCTAATTGAGCTTAGCCAATGCCTTGTAAATAGTGAACAGTAGTTTCAAATACACATGGACAGCAGTTACTTTATGACACTAAATAAATTTACGGTTGCAGTTTTGTCTTCTTTATTATTATTATTATTATTATTTTGCAAGAAAAAATTTAATCTTTCACTTTGACCCATGATCCATAGAATTTATTTACTGTTAAAATTTTAAAACAATTATCATATTTCTATAGATGAGAGTTTGATTGTTGTTACTGTATAATAAAGTCCTCCTACTACTATGAATGCCACATATCTTTATACTAAGGTGTGTTTGTTTTAGGAAAAGATGGAGTAATTTGAATTATCTTATTTGTTTTTGTAAAAAATGGATGAAAAGAGATTTTATTTGTTTTTGTAAAAAATAGATAAAAAGAAAAGGAAAGAAGAATTCTCTTATTTTTGTAAAAAATGAATGAAAAGAGATCTTATTTATTTTTGTAAAAAATGAATGAAAAGAAAAAGAAAGAGGAATTCTTTTCTCTCAAAGTGAAGGAATATAAATTACTTTATAACTAGTAAGAAATTCATATTCTAAAAGTAAAAAATATAATATTTTATAATTTTATCCTTATTAAAATATTAAATTTTAATTTTATCTTTATATAAATTTAATTATATAAATATTTATTTTT
>CP135552.1:11001482-11035526 GCA_032402905.1 Khaya senegalensis | reverse complement strand
TTATTAATACGGTACAAATTTATAAATTTTTAAAATAATTATTAAATGAATAAATATGATACAATACTATTAATAATTATATAAAATTTGAGTTTAAAATTTTTAATATACAAATTTGTTTATAATACGATTAATTATTTAAATAATTATAATATATTAATTTGTTTATAATTTAATAATTTTAGTTTATATATTTTTAAATAATTTATTTATATTTATTATATTTAAACAATATTTAATTATATTATAAAAATATATTATATACATATAAAAAAATATATTAAACGTGTTATATTATTAAAATATGTTTAATTGTAATAATTACATCTAGTTAAAATTTTTAATTTTTAATATGATTATTAGACAATTGAATTAAAATTGATTTCTATTGGACACAACACAAATATGATACGATAATTTAAATTGTTATCATGTATACGTATTATATATTCTATATTTTTAAGTTTTTTCATTCTAAAATATATTCAAGACATTTTTGAGTATGTATTATTTTAATTTTCAAAAGGCACCCTCAATTGTAGACTAATTCGACAAATTGCCCATCAAAACACGGAATTTATTTGTTGCCTTAAATTATCCATTTTAAACGTTCAACTAAAAGAACAGACTTCCTTGGCGATCCTCGGACAGCAAGAAAATGGCGGGGCGCTACAATTACTCGTGCGCGACAGCGAGATACTCTAGAATGGATCAAATTAATCGTCGATTTTTTCAAGCATTTTACCTTCTTAACAAAAGCTCTCGCCGTCAATTTCTTCAACGATAGGCTTTGGGAAGCAGTCGATGAGCACTGGATTGATTGCTTGTGCAACGAGCCGATCAAAAATCTTGTCCTCATTCCTTCTGGAATTGTCCGAGGTACGACTTCTTGTATGAAATTAACTGCTTATTTATGATTGTATTCCAATTACAATGATTTTGTGTGTAATTTGTTTTGTTGTTTGGTAGGAGTTTGTTCTTACTTTAAGTCTCTCGTGTTTCCTAGAGAGCAGGCTGACTTGCGGACGGTATGCATTCTAATCATCCGATTTCTTGCTCTTTGTTGAGTTGTGTGGTTGCTTGCTGGTAATTTATTTTTCTATTGTCGGAGGATGGAGTGATTTTATGAGAAGTTCAATAGGAAAGGATGCAGTTAGAAGCTTTTCCGGGTTACTTCTTTGCTTGTTTGAGCTCAATTTATTGTGCTTTTGGGAGTGCTTTCCTAGAAATTGATTTCGAGTAAAAGTGCTTTCTGTAAAAGCACTTTCTAGAAACACTTATCAAAGTCATCTTCAAAGCTTCTAATGCTTTTACGAGATAGAAAGAACTTTCATAAAAGCACATATGAAGTCCCGTTCCCCAAAAAGAAAGAAACAAAAACACTTCAGGTGCTTTCTGATGTAAAATGTACTTTTCTGTCTATTTTGGCGATATAGTGCTAAAAGCACTTTCGATGTTGCCAAAACCTATCCCATATTCACTTTTAATATCTTGCCCTATTGACTGCTCAAATGATGCTCCAGGCTGCTTAACTTTGCTTTTAGAGCAAACTGTAATTTGTTTTGCAAACAATATTTGTTTAAAGAAAGTGATTTATATGTAGCATGTCATATTTTGTGCCCTCTTTCCAATTCCTGACCAAGCAAGATTATGCCAAAATCATTGACAAGTTAGGAAGGCAGCTCAAGCAGTATTTGGCATATTGGTTAGTTTTCTGGACCTTTTTAGATGCATTAATGGACTGCATTATAACAATTAATGGATTTACGGTTGGTATTTTAGGAACGAGAGAGATGACTATGATTCCATTTAGGATTTGCCTTCCTATGCTAGGTACTCCCGCTCTGTCCCCTTCTTATTCACATTTTCCCTTCTGTCTCACTTTTCTTATTTTTTGTTTATATCGTATTTGGCTACCAAATCAAATGGAAACAGAAAATAGACCACAAAAGAGAACAAGAAAAAATAAAATAAAAGAAAAAGAACACTTAACTCCTTTGATCAGAGCAATCTTTTCCACCTTCTTCTCTCAGTTCTCTTTGCTGCTCTCCTCCTGTATCTTGCTTTAGTGAGTGCTCCACTACCTGTTTATATTGTTATTGAGTTGTGCTAATTATTTTGTAGAGAATTATTTTCCAGCAATGATCCTGCTGGGAAACTGGAATCTTCAATTTGGTGCTCATAGATCATTTTCCTACATCGGCACTTTCACTTTGAAATTTCTCTTTAAACCTACCTTCTTCCATCTTAAACAGATGCTATAAATGGCTTCTCAATATATTCATGTGAATATTTGTATTTCTATGGTTAGATAAGTATGTTCTTTTTGGCATGCATGGGATGGTGTTAAGAGTATTGGGATGGAGTTATGTGAATGCTAACGATCTGTGTTTGTTGCGGGTATTGCCTGGCTTTCAAGTGACAGCACTCAATGCCGTTCTTGCCCAAGGCATGAATCTGAATAAAAAACAAGAAGTAGGTCATTGGAATTCATTCTCTCAATGTTATTGTCATTTTTTGTAATTATTAACATATTGTTTTGCTGAATTCATATTAGTTATTTTCCATGTATCTTCATCCTTTATCTCTGTGGTAACTGCCATATTTTTTATGCATTCCACATTTTTATGGTGATAGTAAAAGTCAATCATTTTGAAAGTTTTCTAAGAAAAGATCAATACAGACATTAAATTTTCTGTAAGATAATACCTATAGTGACTTAACTTTTCTTTTCAAGGTCCAGAAGTAATTACGACAAGTCCTTCAGTTGGACGTCAAGGGAAGGCTTTGCGCCGCCAACAGCAAAGAAGGATCCTGGGGTCCAACTTGCATATTGAAGATCTCATGTGCCCATCTTTTGATTCGAGACAGTGTGACATCGCTTGCTCCTTCACAGATACTGCAGTATCTAAAACAGGTAAATTATGAACTTGTTTAATTTTAGAAGCGTACTAGCTTGCAGATTAATTAGTGAACCTTCCTTTGCTTCTCATGAGCAAGAAAATCCCTAGAAATTAAAAGGAAAATGCCTTATGAGAAGAAGAAAAAATTTACGTTTCATTCTTTTGAGAAAAAGAGATTTATTAGGAAAGCATCCCAGCAGCAAAGTTATACGAGCAATACACATTCATAGGGCCTGGTTTGACAAGTCCCTGCTCAATATAATCCAAGCAGATGTACTTCATGGAAATTTTATTAGTGAGCTATTTGAAATGCTTATAAAGCTCGTCCTGCAGATGAGTAGTCTGTCTCAGTTTTGGACACAGCTGCCTTATCTCATGGAAATTCATTCAACAGGAGTACTGGATGTGAACACACTGTTTCTGTTCACAAATATTTACTTTTTGAGAAATTGTCTGTCTGGATTATGTCACCTTGATCTCAAACCTTCAGACAACCAAAATTTTCATGGATTATGGGAGAAAGCTAAACCTTTTGCATTACATTATTGCCATACCACTTGCCACTGCATTTAGGTATTCTTCTGTAACTTTTTCTTCTATGTTGGAAATGTTCCTGTTTTTTCTTTTTTTTATCAGAAGAATATTGGAAGACTAATTAATCTGCTTACAATTAAAGTAACATGCTAAAGAGCCCAAACACGTTATATTTCATTGGATAATCAGATATACCAGCATTTGCTAAGATGCATTTATTTTCAAAGAACATACATTTTACATTGTATCTGTTCTTTCACGTGGAAGCCGGGACATAAGCTTTCACTGAATGTGCAATCTGCTGACAACGTACTGCTAGATTAACTTATAATGTGCAGGATATCATTGGACCTTATTGATCTCTTAGAGCTGCTTTTGGGCCTCTTTTGGAAACTTATATTCTGCTGGACAGATTATTGTTCCTCCAGGAGCTTGGCAGTTCTCTGGAGGCGGTCATGTTACCTATATTTGTTCCTGTATTATCCCCTAGGAATGTGGCCATAATTGCCAAAAAGATAAATAGTTGACACAAATAATGCAACTTAGCCTGATAAATGGTGAGTGCTAGTATAACTGCTTTATAGATTCACCTTGCCAACAAGATGCATAAAAAATGATTTTTATCTCACCTAGTATGATAGTGTAGTGAATAAAAACTTTGGAATTCTGAAATTAATTTGCAGAATTCATACTGTTTTATGGCGACTTATTTTGCTATTATTGGTGCTCTACTGCAGATGAAAAACTAATGCTTTTCCAAGGTCTTGGTTGTAACTGTTTATTTTTATTGTCATCAGTTGTATTTCTGCGAATACATATTTGGCATATTTTTAAATTAAAATTATGGGATATCTTAGAGGCTGTTGTGTTTGTTATTTTATCAATTCACAGCTATTGACCTAATCATTATTATACTTGCCCTATATTCAAGATCCTTGTTCTTTTAATACATGGTTATGCTATGTTGTAGTTTGTGTGGTTTGATGTTAGTCTTTGACTGTGAAAGGTGCAAAATAATAATCGTGTAGTGGTTGGTTGTATTTCATCATTTTAAATTTTTATTTACCTTTTCTTCCCCTCTGGGTCCTGATCTGGGAACTAAGATATGCTATGCTGGGTAAGATTGTCTCTACTGGGCAACACTCTCTACAAGAATATTCCCTTTCATTGTGGTTTCTATTGTTGACTTTAGACTGAATAACCAAACACTTCCAATAGTTTTGATTATATATTTGCTGAAATCAGTGGTAGGAATTATTTGAAAGCTCCAAAGGTTCCTGGAATCACTATTGACTGTTCGTCTTTCTGCAATGTGTACGTTGCACCTAATGGTCACTGCAAGAAGTCTCTGTTGGCACGCTGGAACGAGAAAGACAGGTTTGTTTGCATTCATTTTGTAACCCAGCTATCCTTGACCCAGTCTCAAAATTCTTCTTTCTCTCATGAAAACAATAGGTAAATAAAAATCTTAGGAATGGCTATTGGGTTGCCACCTTGAGATACTATTTTATGTAGGGAATAAGAATGCTTAACAATTGAGCAAGTTGATGTAGTGAAGATTTCTTTAATGTTGTGTAACAGAAAGATTCTTTAGAGAAATTGTGGTTGGTGTGTTGTTAGGATTAGTCAGATTTTGAGAATTGTGGGATCCGTGTGGCTGCCTTCACAAGAAGTTCACATGGATTGGTATCATATGAAGTAAGCCACCATAAATCGTCACTTAAAACAAGTGGTGACATGTGTGCGGATTTGAACTATTTTTATCGTCATCAATTTTTTATTTTTTCCTTCTTGTTCCTTCTACTGGGTGGTGACACTCCTGGAATTTTCAGATAATGAGCTTTGTTTTATGCATTGATGATGCGGAATATTGCTTTCAAAGAAAAGATAGTCCATTTAAACTTGACCAAGTACAGAGTACAGATTACATGATAACATAAACACCTAGTTCTAATGTTCAGATATATACTCTTTTGCTCTCATCTCCCTATTTCTGTCAAGTTAACGCATTTGTAAAGTTAACTAAGTTTGTATTGAAACTTACTTTTCTCCATAGAGTTGACCATGTCTACTTTTAGAGATAAAAGCTTCTGAGCTTTCCTTTTCATTTTGTATCGTTATCAAAATTATTGCAAGTATAGTTATACAGGACTCGAATTTTGACCAATTTACTGATAAGGTTTGGTTTCAACTTTGCAATGGATTTTCCTTTTTACAAAGATGACCTGTAATTTTGTATGTTTCCATTTTTTTAAAAAAAAAAAACCTTAGCGGAACTAGAGAAACTCTATTAATAATACAAATAATAAGACAGAGTGTCAAGAAATGTAACGCTGTTTGATGTCTTCAGTTTTCTTACAATATAATTATTAATTTATTAAGTTTAATATCAATTTTACTTATTTATTTATATAATTTCCTGTTTGAAGGAAAAGATTTCATCCTTTTCGCTTTCATCTCTTTCGTACTTCCGTTAAGAAGACGCCTGGTATGTTTTTCTAAACTTAAAGAAAACATTTTAAGACCAATGGGATATATACATACCACTTGACCAACTTTAAAAAAGGTGATGCCTTATGTTTTATTCAGGACATTAGCAAAGTGACTTTTGCCACAATTCCTTACTCTCTCTCTCTCTCTCTCTCTCTCTCTCTCTCTATATATATATATATATAATTTGACTTTTTATGTAAATAAAATTATTTAATGTTTGAGTTTTTATTTATCTAATAGTGTTATGACGTCAATAAAAGACTAGAACAAATCCGATAAATACGTGATTAAAATTAACTGTTGTGTAATGTAGTTTACCACATCATCATATTCTTGCAGACCATATAATTCTGGTAATATGTATTCATAGAACACAAGTTACTAAGATTATGAGAGGAAGGAGGAAAAGGACAAATGAGAATAGCGTCATCAATGGGTCCCACTTTCTCCTATTTTGTCTGGTTGCGGCTGCTAAAGTCATTGAAGGTTGGGAAAAAGCTACGACCAAATGTACATATCAGCATGTCGGCAGTAATTTGGTGAGGTCACCTCATCATAACCACCTGCGTACGCAACTAAAACTACTAATTGGTTAATTACATCTGGGTCCCTGTATATTTAGACCTTCTCAAATAAAAATACAGTTTATTGATTTGCATCATTTAAGTCACTGATTCATCCCTAGTAAAATAACCAAATTATCCTTTAACATTAGTTTGAACTGTAAGTGTATTTTAGTCATTTCAATAAAATTAAGAATCTAATAAATAAGAATGAACAGAACCTATCCTTACTTTAAAATATATAAAAACTTTTTAACCTGAATGTCAAATTCCTAATTAAAAGTAGATGACATTCAAAATCAAACCCACCCTCCCTCCCTCCTTACACGGGGATTTACAAGTTGACCTTACCCACTAAAATTTGTCTCCGGCTTCTTCTTCTGTCTTTATAAACATTCTCACTTGCCCTTCTCCTTTTAAGTTCCTGCAATATTGTTGTAAAATACTTTTAATTTCCTCTCCTGTTTCTCTTAATAATCTTTCTTTTTGCTGTGAAATTTGAAGAAAGAAAGATAAGAATGAGCAACATAAGCATGGTGGAGGCAAGGCTGCCACCAGGGTTTAGATTTCATCCGACAGATGATGAACTTGTTTGTGATTATTTGATGAAGAAAGCAACTCACAGCTGCGAAACCCTTCTTTTGATCGAAGTTGATCTCAACAAGTGTGAACCTTGGGACATTCCTGGTAAGTCCACTTCAAAAATTCATTTTCATCCTCGTATATATGACATAACTTCACTTTATACATATCATATGTCTTCTATGGTGCTTTGCATGAACCTAATTACTACTGTCAACTCCTTAAACTAGCAGAAGTTTTTGTTTTGGGTTTTTGGGAAGATTAAAAAAACAAAGGGGGAATACCGTGATTATCGAATCATTTTGTGACAGTCATAAACGAAACTCGTGTTAGAATCGGACTTGTAAGACAAGGGTGTCCATCTCTTCATATATGATGTAAGATTTAGGCCATAACACATTTTTACTGAAATTTGATTGATAAGAGGAAAACATGTTGTTTTTCGTTTTGGTTGTAGCTTGAGGGTGATGATCATGTGAAAGCAACCTGATTGGCTAAAATTAGATAGAGTTATGGAGATGTTTGATGTTCCTTTTTTGTGGTGGACAAAAAGTTGGAAGTACTGATTCGTCCAATATATATATATATATATATATATATATGTATGTGTGTGTGTGTATATATATATCACTAGTTTAGGGCCTGGTGTTTTTGTCAAAATCATTCCCAGGTCCACAAATAGCTAGCATTATCATTAGTGCTTTACAGTCGCAAAATCAACAATAGTTAATTACTTGTTGATTTCACATACTATTTACTTTTTGAAACTGTTTCTGGATAGAAACTCCTTTCTTCTGTTGGAATATTATTTTGCATGGTTCCAGATTTCCCATATATATTCTTATACTTCATTATGTGATTTTCTCTTGATCTACTTGAAGTTTTCTATCTGGTATGAGTTAATCCCTAGTTATTCTTTCTCATTGAGATCCTAACTTTCCTCGGTTTACTTTAAGGAGCCAACATGGACTTTCGTTTGCCGAAATATTTATTTATTCTTGAATTCATCTCATATTCTTTAACTAATTTCTTATTAAATTGCTAGTAAGATTCTGCTGAGCTGGGTTCTTTATCCGTTGAAGAAAATAAATAATGAGATTAAGTTTTATTTTCAAAGTTTTCCATCCTCCTCATAATCTTCTTCTTCTCTTTGAATTATGAGCTTAGGCTTTATTCAAAGTTTTTCATGGTCTGGAAACTCTTTATACAATCGAAATTAGGGTTTCTGGTAAAATTTGTAAACTCAGATAACAGCTCTTTTTGATTTTCTCAACCATGTTTTATTCAAAGATATGCAAACCAAAACCACTGCTTTGAAAGACTATTAAATATTTCACATTCATAGCTTTTATAGAAATTGACACTCTTGCCATTGTCTCGATTCCAACAGTTGTTTTGTGACTGCGATTGAGACAATTAATTTACAATGCAAAATTCAAAGTCATAATCTCTCGTCTAGTTAGCCTCCACCACACGCTTGTGCATATCACTTACAGTCAGGTTGAAAACGATTTGCAATACATACCAACTTTCTTTCTACCAAATCCAATAAATTTTTTCACTATCATCAGTTTTGGTTTTCTTCTTTTCTGGGTTCTAAATTAATTATTTTCCAAATATAAAACAAATAAATGGTTGTCATTTGACAAAATATATTACTTTCCCACCTGCTGCCCATATAAATGACTATAACTTTTGTCATTTGGCAAATTACCTTCAATAATTCTCCATTAAATAGACAAATATTGATACACACACACACGTGTTCATGCTCCATAAGTGTTCACAAATCTTTCAATATCATCACCCATATTTGATACTGACATCACCTAATTCCTTTTGAATTTTGCACTTGTAAAATGATTCAAACCCATTAAAATAAAATCAATCGATGTTAAACATTACCTGTAAAATGAAAGTGACTTGCATTATATCTTGAATATTTTCCAGAAAGTGCGTGTGTTGGAGGGCAAGAATGGTACTTTTACAGTCAGCGAGACCGTAAATATGCAACAGGAATCAGAACAAATCGTGCGACGGCATCTGGGTATTGGAAAGCAACAGGGAAAGATAGAGCTATCCTTCGAAAGGGAAGCCTTGTTGGGATGAGGAAAACTTTGGTATTTTACCAAGGTAGAGCACCAAAAGGAAGAAAATCTGACTGGGTTATGCATGAATTCAGAATTGAAGGATCCTTTGCTTCTCCTAAAATTTCTTCTCTCAAGGTATGTTCACATTAAGAAGTAATATTCTTACATTGAATTCCTTGATTTTTTGCATGAACCATGGGGTTTGTTATTAAGTTGATAAAATATGTCAATCACTTGACTTTGCAATCTTTCCTTTTTGTTCAGACACACTTGTCCATTGAAATATGATGCGACGATGGTGGCTGACCTAAGATCAACCTTAAAAACAAATTTAGTTGATTATCACTGCAAACAAACCTACAGATTTTTACCTAATCTCTTGTCCTTTAACATTTTAAAATTAATATGAAGTTTTATTCCTTAATTTGTGCAGGAAGATTGGGTTTTATGTCGAGTGTTTTATAAAAATAGAGAAGTACTTTCTGCCCAACAAAGCATGGGAAGCTGCAGCTATGACAACACCGGTTCATCTCTTCCGCCATTAATGGATTCTTTCATCACCTTTGACCAAACACAGCCTATTAATTTCCATGACGAATTCGATGATGAGCAAGTGCCCTGCTTCTCCATTTTCTCATCCCAACAACAGCTACAAGAACACCAAATTACCACCACCACCACAAACCCTAATACTTTCTCACACATGCCACAGCCAAGCAATATTTCTGCCAAAAGCACTTTTGAAAAAATCCCAGATGTAGGAAGTGCTTGCTTGGACCCCTTCTCTTGTGACACCAAGGTTATAAAAGCTGTTTTGAATCAGCTTACTAAGATTGAAAGCAACAATAATAGCAATGTTATGAAAGGATCGTCACCAAGCTTAGGAGGAGAACCAATTACAGAAGGCTACTTATCTGAAATGGGTATGCCAACAATCATGTGGAATCACTATTGACATGATGCTGATGCTTTTAGGTTTCAACTTATCTATACATAGAATTGGGAAATTACAATTTTGTACATATAATTTTTCCCTTGTTAGCTGTAAGATTACATATGCATCTGTTTTCATCATTGATTAGGGGCTTTTAGTTTTGTATTTTAAAAGAAGCATGTAATTGATTCTAGACTCTTTCTTGAGAACGATTATATGATGTGAATTTTGAATGGTTTGTAAATAATGATTTTTAATTTATTTAGATTTTTAAATTAATTATAAGAGAAATGATATTAATTCCTACTTAATACATTCTAACACAAAAATAATAACTTTGAAAATTGTAAAATATCATTCATATTTTTAAATATTTAAAGACCTTTTAATTTATTATATATTAATTACAATTAAATATTTAATACGTGTTGAATTTATATTTGCATCATTACTTAAAATATAATTAATGTGATAATTGCTGTAATATTGAAATATTGAGGGAAAAATTAAGTGTCTAAATCAAATTAAATTTAAATTACTTAAATGAAGGTGCATAATTACATTAATTATCTCCACATTATTCATGGACATAGCGTGCTTCCCCACTTGATAGAAAGGAGACAATAGCAAAGAGAAGAGACTAAAATCCCCATGACCTCACCACATAGATTTGCTCTCTTATCAATTCAAGTAAATAAGGCCGTGTTTCGCTTCGCGCGTCTCTGTTTGCTTGAGTTGAAATTGAATTTGCATGGATATTCCAATTGGGCCAAATAAGGACGGCAACCGGAACTACAGTAGATGCGACTACTCAACAATTGGGCCGATTGATCAACAAATTGAGCAGATTGCTCAATAAATTGGGCCGAGTCTGAAGCACGTCCCGAAGTAAAAGTGGGCCAAATATTCCGGGCCGGGTTATCACCTTGTAGGAATTGAAAGGGAAGGGGAATCCAAATTTATTCGAACCGAACATACCTTTTCAGAAAGGAAACCCGCGTCGCAACTTCCAGCCAGTGCTTCTGCTTGCTGCTCCTGACTTACTCTTCCTCTCTTCTCTTTTATCTCAAAAGGGTATTAAGTTATTAATAAAAAAAAATGGATTCTCTAATGCTGCCTTTGAAAGTAAACTTAAATTCCAAGGCGTATCCGTTTCTCTTCTCAATTTCTTCTTGTCCTCTTCAATGCCAATCTTTTCGCGCTCGTTTTTTCGCTGTCTCAAAGCTGGCAGCCGTCGGAAAACGAGACAAGAAAATTCGCTTTGAATTCGACGGCAAAGTTAACGGTTTATCTGCCGATTTCGAATCCCGCTTCCTCGACCGGGTAATTTCGAATTATTTTGTTTTAAGCGAAAGAACATTCACCAAAAATACTTACTTTCTTTTCGTTATGAATACGAAAGCAGCTGTCATTTTCTCTTTAGAAAATTTTATTTGTTGTGCATCCTTTTATGTATTAATCTTGAGCTTGTACCCTGTAACGAAAAACTGGATATGGGTTTTCAATCTCTCATAGAGCGAAGCTGCTAAGTGTAGTAAAAATGTATTCTTGTGCAAGGGGTGAATTGTGTTTATCACGAGGAGCAGTCATATAAAATCTGAAAAGTTGTTCTCGCAGTTCATCATTCGAGAAGCAGTTACAATTATAAAAATGAAAAATGACATTCGCAATATGAGAATCTTTTTTTGCCATGATTGATGATACAATATATATTGGATTCTAAAAGCTGTGCATAATTGACAAAGTCAGAAAGTAATTACTTGATTCTATTATATTTGTTCAGCAAAAAGTGTTAGATGCAGCAATGAATGACATAAATAATTCATTTGGAAAAGGAAGTGTTACAAGATTGGGCAGTGCTGGTGGAGCCCTTGTGTATGTGTTCTTCTCTTGTAACATGTTATTTCTTTTTCTCTTCATCCTATTTGTCTCCCTTCAATGTGTGAACTGTGTATCCTTCCATCCTTTGCAGTGAAACATTTCCCAGTGGCTGTTTGATGCTAGATTTGGCCTTAGGTGGTGGAATTCCTAAAGGGAGAATTGTAGAGGTATATCTTTTTGTACTATGTTATGTGTGCTTCTTGATGTCCTTTTTTGGTGATTTGTTTGTTCTCAGTGCTTCATGGTTCGAATATGCCTTTGCTTTGCCACGTGGTGCATGAGCTGAATTTTTGAAGAAAAGAAGAGGAGTTTGAAATTCTTTAGAGAGGAATAATGTATTTCACTTCATTATGGGTCTTGGCTTGAATTGCTTTTGAAGGATGTTCTGGAAGCTATCTTTTGGGAATTGGAAGTATTATTAGAACTGATTTTCTTCCTTCCTTGATGTGCCAAATTGTACTTTTCCTTTCTTTTCGTAATTGTTCCATGTCAAAGAAAAGAAAAAGGAAAATCATGTGGTTACTTGGCGCTCTGTTTTTTCTGGCTTAATTACACTGTTCTCATGCTTAAGTCAATTTCTAGCATTAGTTGGCAGTAATAGTACCTATGATGACTTATCACTTACTATACTCTCAAAAAAAAAAAAAAGAAAGAGTTATGGTTATTAATAACTTCTTTCCTAGATTAATTCTGTTGCAAAAAGTGTGATAAAAAATACACTCTTTCTTTGCAGATATTTGGACCAGAAAGTAGTGGAAAGACCACCCTTGCACTCCATGCAATTGCAGAAGTGCAGGTTCCAATCTGTCTAGGCTTCTGTTCTGTAATTCTAGTTTCTGTGCAGTTGTAGAAAATTTCGAGAAATGGTTGTAAATGTCCAGAGGCTGACATGCAAGTTTTCAACCGTATATTTTACAGAAACTTGGAGGCAATGCTATGCTTGTGGACGCAGAGCATGCTTTTGATCCAGCATATTCAAAAGCATTGGGTGTGGATGTTGAGAATTTGATTGTTTGCCAACCCGATAATGGCGAGATGGCGCTAGAAAGTAATGTATCCTGCTTGTCCATATGAGATTTGTTTCTCTCAAGCACAATGTATGAGCTAATTCAGTTCTCACTTTACAGTTGCAGATCGTATGTGCAGATCTGGTGCCGTAGATCTTATTTGTGTTGATTCTGTATCAGCTCTCACTCCACGAGCAGAGATTGAAGTAAGCTATAAGTTTTTCCCCATTGAAGCTAACGGATTTTTTGTATTAAATAGTGGGAGTTTTCCATCTTTGAATGCTTTCTTGTTTCTTGTAATGTAGGGCGAGATAGGGATGCAGCAAATGGGATTGCAAGCTCGCCTTATGAGCCAAGCTTTGCGTAAAATGTCGGGAAATGCCTCTAAAGCTGGTTGTACTCTCATTTTTCTCAATCAAATCAGATATAAGGTACTTTTCATTTACTAGATGATGTAAATATGAATTTGTCAGGCTATAGCTTAAAAGAATGAGGTCTGTAGGTTTTACCTGGGCAACTAAATTAAGTAAATTACTTAATTACTTAAAAGGGAACTGTTTGCTTTGTTTTTTTAAAAAAAAAATTTGAATATGAGTTCATTTTGTTTTGTCTCTTAAGTTTTTCTGCACCAGTCTACTTTATGTGCGACTGGAAAATTTCTTCTTCCAGCAACTGATTATATTTCTTATCTTCATTTTGTAAGATTGGTGTATATTATGGGAATCCTGAAGTAACTAGTGGTGGGATTGCATTAAAGTTTTTTGCCTCAGTTCGTCTTGAAATACGTCCTACAGGGAAGATAAAGTCTGTAAGCACTGTGGCCTCTTGATAGTTTCTTACTTAAAACCCTTTACTCTCTATGTAATTCTCATCATCAAGGTCTTACTTTCTTGCAGGTTAAAGGAGATGAAGATATTGGGGTTCGAGTTCGTGTAAGAGTGCAAAAGAGTAAGGTAGATAAAAACCTTGCACCATTAGTTCTGTGTACCAAATGTTTTGTGTTTCTGATTGGTGCTGCCCATGTGTAGAGAAATGCCTAAGCATAATTATTTGCTTTCATAGGTTTCGAGACCATACAAGCAAGCAGAGTTTGAAATCATATTTGGGGAGGGAGTGAGTAAACTGGTGAGTGTTGCAACAAAATAATATATTCCTAATCCTCCAACGCACAATTGCAAATTCTGCTCTCTGTTTTGACTTTCAAGAACTTGCAGGGATGCATGCTGGATTGTGCTGAAATGATGGATGTTGTGGTGAAGAAGGGAGCATGGTATAGCTATGGAGACCATAGGTTTGCCTTTCGACTTTTATTTGCCGCCTACTTTTAATAGCATCCTAGTCCTGCTTATATGGTTTATAATTCTTTTTTGAAATTTGGTAATTAAAAATTTATGTAACCAAATCATCACCTGAATAAATTTGATGTTTGAAACATCAAATCCTATTAACTACCAAGAAATGAACTATCAGAAGCTAACTAACTGAGGCTATACTTGGTTAGCTTTCTTGAAATTCAGTTTTGTTGGCCCATTTGTTCTCTAGTGCAATCCCATGTTTCATAATGCACATTATGATAGTGAATTTGCATTAGTTTCCTTCTTTACCACTAAATCAATGTGATCGATGATTAGATTACATTATGCTGCTGCTTTCTAGAAAGCAATTGGGGCTTATAATCGTGCTCTTTTTTGTTGTTTGGGGAATAGATTGGGACAGGGGAGAGACAAAGCATTGCAATACCTGAGAGACAACCCTCTTCTGCAAGATGAAATAGAGAAGGTACGTTGTTTCTTCTACTTTTATATCTATGCGTCTTCCTAATTTTTCAACTGTAGGAGAAAATTAGCATCCTCTTTTGATATAGTGGGAACTTGAAATGTGGGTGTTGATTGATTCAAGTAATAAAACCACTTGGGTAGTACTAGAGGAATGGGATTTAATCCCACTCACATCAAGTGGACTGGTGGTTTATATTTACGTAATAGTTAAATAAATAAATAAAAAAAAGGAACTTGAAATAACTTCTTGTCCTCGGATTACATACATGGCTTGTTGCATAAGAGAACTATCTAAAAATAGGAAATGGTTTGGATGTACAGATAGTTCGGTCTATGATGGCAGACGGAAGTGTTCTTCAGGGCTCATATTTGAGGAACGTACCAGTCCCACCGCCTCATCAAGATGATAATATTTATGAAGAGATTTGAGTAGCAAAATAGGTTGGCTACCATTAAGGTTTAAGGTTTCGCCATGCAGCCCAAGTCATAACCTGAAATGTGCAGGCAAAAGCAACTCGGTGGATTTTTTCCCAGGCGCATCAAATATCAATCCTGACAGAGGATTCACACGGTTACCAAATTTTCCATCCATCGAGTTTCAAAGATTTAAACAGTGCAAAACTTTTGCATCAATTTTACTGTTGTAATTTGTACTGTCATTTATTCTGTATGTATTTTGTTAATGGAGAGGGATGAGAATGAGGGGATGGGGTTATGTTTTGAGATTTCTGTGAACTAAAACAATTTCTTCTATAATCAAAATATCTAATAGTTCCCAATTTTACATTGTTACTTTAAACAACTACATTCCTTTTGCCCTCAAAACTTCGACAACGATAACTTAAGAAGAAAACAAGGCACAGAAGAGAGTTTCATAATAAAGATAGCTACTGGTCTTAATTTAGATCCACGCCAGAACATTACACGAGTAGATACACAAAGTAGCTGTTGAATGTCTTTTGCTTTAAACAATAACATGGACAAGTTATAGTACAACACAGATGAATACTAACATTGATCGATATTTGATTTACTGTGACAAAGCACTTGTGTTGTAGACAAGAAGTGCACCTCCAGCAAGCAGACCAGCTAGAGTAATTGCCCAGATTAACAAGCCAGTGGTACCTGCAACGCGGCATTTTTACAAAGAGATTAGTTAGTTTACATCAAAAGTAACTTCACGTACAAATTCTCCAAGTATTTAGTTTGTTCTGAAAATCAATGCTTGATCATAGATAGAGTTACTTACCACCCACGTAAACATCACCAGACGGAGACCAATCATTGGTGTCGTAGATAGGACTGTGAATCAATCATCAAAATAAATATCAGAAATGTTCTAATCGCAACTGCATTACAAATATGCAAATTTTCATGTGTTTACTCCAGTTATCAAATTGCTTTCCCATCTTACTACACTTTTATTTTTAATTCGTTCGTAATGAAGTTCACAAGAACCGACAGACAAAGTGTAAAGAAGCTATTCATACAGTCATTATGATTAAGGGGTGTTTTTCAACTGTTCAAATATGTAGCAATAGATGACACTTCATCAACCAATGTGAATAAAAGAACTACAAGAGAAAAAAGGTGATCCGACAATCTACCTGTAACCATCGACGTTAGCACCGTATTTCTCAACAAATTGGTACACACCCTTTCCCTGTATTCGGTTTAAATGTTAAGAGTAATCAGATAAACAGTGCAAGAAATTAAAACAGATTGAAGACAGCAATCATGTATTGAACTAAAATGATGTTAATAACCAAATCCAGATGTATAATTATGCTTGAATTCAAGGGCTTGTAGTTAATTAAGGAGTTTAATCTACCCTCGAGTGCCCATAAAAACCTCAAACGGAATAAGATTGTTCATGAGATTGTTTATAAAGGAAATTTTAAAAACTTGATGACCTCAATGCATTAATTATGAAATTACTGAACACAAACCTTAGCCTTCCTGCCAGATGCATCGGCGCCATCCCTCAAGTTCATACCACCGTTGACTCCTACAAAATCATACATATTTCAAAGATTATAATCTTTGGAATTATTGGAATGCAATAAATAAAATCTGAAACATCAAACTTGAAACATAACGAATGCAATTACATAACTTCATACTTAACATAAAACCCAGAAAGGATGTTGCAGTATGTATACGTACGTGTATGCACACAAGTGTTTTGTGTACGCATGCATGCATGGCGATGCAGTAATACTTACCATAGGGTTTGTCAGTTTTCAACTTCTGGCCACCACCGGCAACAACCTTGAAAGAAGTTCTCGAAAGAGAGGGAACGCCTTTCACGGCGGATTTCTCGACGGTGAAAGGAGCTGGTTTCAGGCTCAGTGAAGACATGATTGAGGCTGCCATTACTGAAATGAATTTTCTCTTTGCTGCTTTTCCTGAGTTTCTCCACTTCTTTAACTGTGTGGTCTGGCTCTAAAATAAGTGAGCAGAAGATAGTGATTATCATCTTGACACGTGGAACTGCATGTGTGGTTTAGTTCGGATATGGTATTACAAAACGTTATCAGAATCGGAAGCTCATTTGCCCACTTTCTGTTTGCAGACAACACGCATGATCCATCACCAGATACGTTACCTGCCACGTGGACGGTGGCCAGAACGCTTCAGAAGATTTCGTTGGTTAATATTTAAAATTTCAGGGATTTTTTTTTAATAGTTTGATAGTGATTCACCTCGATGATTGGAAGTTCATATCTGCACCCTTAAGTTTTTATATTTTTATAAATAAAAATATAATTTATTCATTTATAATAAATAGGTTCCTAACAAATAACCAGTAGCGTTGGGGACGGCAGCATGAATGAAAGAATTAGCTCAGCATTCGCTCTCTCGGCTTAAAATCTTGCATAAAATTTCGGTGGTTTCAATCTGTAGCCAGAATGGAGAAGCAATTGCAGAAAAAAATAGACGCAGAAGCTGTCAGGAAGCAAGGTATTTGTCCTTCCAAAATAAGGTGCTGCTCTGTACCAAGCAGCAGCAACCATGGCACCCCGGTTTGGCACTGATGCAAGAATATCCCACTGTGTCAGCTATCAGTTAGATTTCAAGCTACATGAAAAGCAACGTGTAAGAAGAAAAATCTGAGAGAAGGAACTGGTACCATAAAGTATCGCATAACCAAGTGCACTTCCAAGTTTAAGATCGTTCATTTGTTCATCACAAATTACGCATAAACCATCATTTTTCTTTCAGAGGTTGCAGATTCGTGAAATTTTCTTCAAACTTCATTCAGTATTTTAGTAACAAGCTTGTGGACTCGCATCAATGAGGAGAGAAGCCAGATTTAACAAGAATTCAAGAAAAGGGGTGAAGGATCAATGAGCAACTGTGCTTGCCTGCGTTTAGTTGATTCAGATCCAGGTGAAAGCTGCTTCGTATGATAGAACAGCCGCAGGGAAGGATTTTACTTGCCTTTTGATTGAAATTTAAAAACGACCAAAAAAAAAAAAAAAAGGACAGGAAAAGAAAGGCGCATCAACTAAAACAGATAAAGACAGTTATCGAGGCATTACAGTTGATGATCTTCTGACGAACTGCTGCTACTAGAATCAGGGTATCTAACATGTGATAACCATATTTTCTAACTGCAGGGGAAGCGTCAAACGCTTCAGCTCCTGAATCAAAGGAGTCATTAGTCAAGGTGACCCCGGAATCAAAGATAGAATAAAGTCCGTCTTCTTTGGATTGTGAAGTTAAATTTTCAGCTCAGAATCATTTCCTCCAATTTCCGTCAAACTTATCAAGAATCGTCCAAGTTACAGCTTCCGGGTTCAGACCATTCTTTCTTATTTCTCCTGGAATTTGATAAGCTCCTCTCCTCATGCCTAACTTGCAGGCACTGTCAATCACAACAGTATAGCTCACAATATTTGGGGTGACCCCAGAATCAACCAGTTCATATTAAAAAATGACAACAGAGCGGCAAAGCCCTTTGATCATGGCAGCATAAACATAATTATCATGAATATTTTAAGGTGCCAAATAGCATCGTCCCAAAACCTCTCAGCTTCTTAAATTCGGTACCATCTATTGTATTACTATAGCATAAGTTGCACTGTCGGCGACCACGCCATTTCTTACCATGCAATTGAAAACTACTACTGTTTCATTCGCTAGGCGAAGTCTAAACAAACCACGAAGAACTGCATTATATGTCACAACATCAGGGTTAAATCCTCTTTGTGGCATTACATTATGCAATAAATTGAGAGCTTCTTCAATTCTTCCAACATCTAATAAACCAAAATTTAGCACCGTTAGAGCTTCTTCAGTACTTCCGATCTTGCCAAACCAATTAACAATTCTATTGAGAGTTATCACATCTGGTGGGCATTGTGTCTTAAGCATAAAAACAAGTACGTTTAAAAGCTCAGTAGGGTTATTTATTGGACGGAGAGCTCTTAATTTTGTGTTGTAACTTCTAGTCCTATCCACATTTTCCTTATTCAACATGTATTGGAGAACATTCTTTGCTGTTTGGAGGTCAGATTCTCGACAAAGACATTCCACTAGAACCTTGCGAGTATACTCGGATGGAAATTATCCAAATTGAAATCCTAAGTATACTCGTATGGAAAATATCCAAATTGAATTCTTTCCTCTAATAGCTGATAAGCCCTCATATACCCACCTCTTTGATGACATGCAGCCAACAGGTCCTCTAGCAGACTAGAAGAAAGTTACCGAAACCCCATTTATGGGCAGAGTTGATGCGCACCGCGCTCTTAATTTCATGAAATTACCCAGGAAAAAAAAAATCAAAGAGAGAGAAAACTCATCTCCACTTCCTACCATGGAAACCTTTGTAACAGAGCTGTTCTTGGCATTCCTCCACTCTGCTCTGCTTCTCTTTGGTATAGACTGTTCAGGGTAAACGGTATCGTCCCGCGGTTGAGCTGATTCGCGATTTTGCTTGCAGGGACAACTCGACCAGCTACTGGGTAGTTAACTCCATGTCAATGGTTCTAACAATATTCCGTAACGATCATATTCGGAGACAATTTCACATAAGGGCCTAGTATTTACTTAAACTTCATAAAAGTAACTCATTTTTGTAAAATGTCATCGGGCATCCTCGGTGACTTGTAAGAGTAAAATAATAATTGAAAGGCTCTCAATTATATTTTACAAAATCTTGAGGCACACTTATTAATATTTTATCGAAACTCTTTAACTTTTTTTGCGGGGAAAACATTGGTACAAATATTCTTAACGAAAGACATGCCTAAATTAAGGCAGCCTTTCTTTGGACCCAAAGTGAACCCAACTTTGGTATCTCAGCCACGTGCTAAATTACAATTTTAATTTAAGTTGACCAAAACATGGTCGTAGTGGCTTCAACCTCCAATTTCAACTTATTTAATTAATTTATTAATGTCAACTTGTCAAATAATTAAATAATAAAGAAAAAAATCCATTAACCCGGATATAATTTACTTACAAATTAATTTTTTAATAAAAAATTTAAAAATAATAAATAATTTTAATAAATTAAATATTAAAAATAACATATAAATTCTTAATTTTTAATATTTTTATAATCAAAATTTATATACGAGAATATTAAAAAATAACAATTATAGTATGAGAATATTGAAAAATATTTCAATTCGTGTAATTAAAATTAAAAACTCATTTAATAAAAGTAGATAAATTATACCTTTATTCAAATATTTGACAAGATTATTTTTAAAAATAAAAAAGGAATTGACTGTTTTTAATATTTTAAGGGTATCTAGTCATTACAATTGAGGTCAGGACCTACTTTATATAAACGAAACAGTTATATATTTTTTATAAAATCGTAGAAAATTAGGGACTTAAGTGTTATTACTCTTATTTGAAAATAAAAGCAAAACACGTAGCAAATGACTGACTGGGTCAGGAGGTTTGACTTGTTGACAATTACGCGCCACCGTCTGCGCTTTCTTTCGACTTACTTGCGTTCTCAAAATACGTTGTTGAAGGACAGTCACATAAACAGCGAGGAAGAAAATTCAAAGTGCGTATGTGTCCCGTCGTGGACTTTGCATAATTATGTCATTTCGCTTACTCCCATCTGTTTTCTCTCTCAGTCCGCGCATCCTTTCTCTCTTCTCTCTGTAGCGATCGTCTGCTTCTCTTCCAGAGCCTTTTGAGGTAAATTTTGCTCTTTTTTTTTTTAAAAAAAATCTGTGTTTTTTTTTGTTTGAATTTATGGTTGTTATTGGAGCAAATTGATAGGGTAAAGATCAAAGTGAAGTAAAACCCATGTGTGATTTTTATGTTTTAGTTTTGTCTTGTTAATTTCTCACTGCTTGCCAACAGATTTACCTTGATTATTGAATTGTTCTGTTGTTTTTTTTTTTCCTTGTGCTTAATTATTTGTGTTACTTTCATATGGGTTTTAAATAGTTTAGTTTTGAGGCTTATGTAATTCGATATTGCTAAATGCATATTGTAAGGCATGGTACTGCTGGGTCACTGCATTTCAAACTTGATCTTGGTTCTGTTTCTTATATTTGCTCCTAATTTGTCTTCCTGCTCATATGATGACGTAACAATGTGAAAGAATTCTGATGGATGCATGACAAAGCTTGTTGAAACTTCAATTTGTAACTGTTCTTAAATTTGAAGATAATACTGAGACATGAATAAAGTTTTATCATTGGAAATATTTTTATCCTTTTGGATGTCTTTAAATTTAGTTACAAAGTTGTGTATCTATATTAATATTATTATTTTTTTTCAATGGTTCAGTTTCACAGGTCGTTGAAGGGGTTTTATTTGAAGCATTCATTGGACAATTGAGTGGATATATAAGTTGGTTACCAGTAAATTATATACAGCTATGCGTTGTTTCTCTTTCCTATTCGGTAGGAGGGACTCATCAAGAAATCAATTTTCTGAAGTCGATGAAGGTATATTGCAACACTTGCTAATGACATCTATCATTTAATTGCAATACTTTCAGAAAATATTATGCCAATCAAAAGCTGTTAATCAGCTTTATTTGTTGACAGAACTTTCAGACATTGGCAATGCTAAAGTCTACACTTATAAAGAATTAAGTACCGCCACTGAAGATTTTAGTCCGACCAATAAAATCGGGGAGGGTGGTTTTGGTTCTGTGTATAAGGTAGCCGCAATTTTTCTGTTTACTAATAAAAACTCTTTAGTTTATCAACTTAATGGAACATGATCTTTATTTATTGGATGATCAGGGTCGGCTTAAAGATGGAAAGATAGCTGCTATAAAAGTTCTTTCAGCTGAATCAAGACAAGGCGTTAAGGAATTCTTGACAGAGATTGAAGTAATTTCACAAATACAGCATGAAAACTTAGTAAAGCTCTACGGCTGTTGTGTGGAAGGAAATCACAGAATTTTAGTTTACAAATTCCTTGAGAATAATAGCCTTGCACAAACACTTATTGGTAATTTTCTTGATTTAGTTCTTGGTCTGGAAGTATTTTGTTTGTGGCAATGGTTGATCTCACCAATAAGTTTCTTCATGTTGTATACTTTTTTTTTTTGTTTCTATAATATCTTTCTCATTTTATTATGAATCTTAAAATGAAAATGGTAATGTTATATAGACATGTATATCATTCAATTGATATACATAATGCCTTCATTAGTATCATTTCTATTAAACGGAACTTGAATGCTCTAGAATCATTTCACTTTCAGGTGGACACAGTAGGATCCAGTTTAGTTGGCGCACAAGATCCAAAATCTGCATTGGGATTGCGTGGGGGCTTGCATTTCTTCATGAGGAAGTAGAACCACACATTGTTCACAGAGATATCAAAGCAAGCAATATTCTCCTTGATAAAGACTTCACACCCAAAATTTCAGATTTTGGTCTTGCAAAGCTTATCCCATCCGATAAGACTCATGTTAGCACTCGTGTGGCTGGAACAGTGTAAGTTGCAACTCTGCACTTCCTTGTTAAAACTATGCATTGATCTTTTGGTATCATAATTACTATTAATATGAGGCTGTTGCTTGAAATGTTTGAAACTAAATGATGGAAATTTAACTTTCATGTTCATCTATTGTTTCAGAGGTTATTTAGCACCAGAGTATGCAATAGGAGGACGGTTGACTAGGAAAGCAGATATTTACAGTTTTGGTGTCCTCCTCATGGAAATAGTTAGTGGGAGGTGTAACACAAATATGCGATTGCCAGTTGAAGAGCAATATCTTCTAGAACGGGTATGAATTTTTACTCCTTGGGATTATAGTCTGAATTTTGAGCAGAAATATTGATTCCATAGGTTGCATTACATGACATCGACCTAGACTGATTTTTAATGTAACTAGGCCAATTTTTTATGGGAATGAATCATTTTCTAGATATATGATGGAATATGCTGAAAAAAAAATATTTTGATAATTATCATGAAAATTGTGTTGTGGCTTGTGTGGTGTTCATATTGAGATGGAGCATTTTGGTTGCAAATAGCCAGTTATATAAGATTATGCAGTGTTCATACATGCTGATTCTCCTGCTGCAGACATGGGACTTGTACGAACAAAGAGAGTTGGTTGCGCTTGTGGATGCATCATTGGATGGCAATTTTGATGCTGAGGAGGCTTGTAGATTCCTGAAGATTGGTCTGCTATGCACTCAAGAGACTCCTAAGCTCCGGCCATCCATGTCAACCGTGGTCAAGATGTTAACGGGTCAGAAAGGCATCAATGATGATAAAATTACAAAGCCAGGGTTAATTTCTGATTTCATGGACCTTAAAGTAAGAGGTCCACAGAAAACTAAGTTGGGAACAAAGTCTCCATCTTCTTACAATACCTCAGACAATCCAGACAACTCGAACTGGTCATCTGGAGCTACAAGTTCTGCTACCATGACTTTTACAGTATCATACGATAGAAGCACTTAAAAAATGTTGGAAAAACAGAGATAAATATCAATTTAATTTGTTACTTCATTTTTGAGTTTTGAGGCTTCTTGGTAAATTTGTGTTGACCTGTTTTTTTCTTGTATTGCTCCATAGAGTACACTGGGCATTTTAGCCAAAAGGCAATCTTGTGTAAATGGAAAAGCTTTTTGACTGTTGATTTCTCTTTCAAGAATTAGGGAATTAGTTATGGTACAGTAGTTGTATTGTTGTAGTTATTTTTCTAATTTGTGTTTTATTGTTGTAAGTTTTTCATTCTGTGTTATAAGTATTAATTATTACGTATTTTAAATTTTATATTTATATATTTGAAGTTTTATATTTATATATTTTAAATATTATTTAGTTTTTATTTTATTTATTTTAAATTTTTTTATAAAATATTATAAAATTTATATTATAATTATAAATTTTATACTAATAAATGTACGGTATAAGTTTTGCATTGATAAATGTACAATACAACAACTATGCCATGGCCTTTCCAAGAATTAGACACAATCTTAAATACAAATGGATGCATTTTGAAGACCTTCTTTTTAAGTGGGTAGGTACTCTCCATTAAAGTATTTATGCGTAGTGCCTAAATTTTGTGGCAGCAAAATAAGTAAATGGATTCCTCTCAATTAGGGGTTTAAATGGCACGAGGCAATTGCTGAGTTACTCTCAACTACTATGAGACCGGTTACAGCAGATAACTCCAAAAAAAAGGGTAGCAGCGGGTCCCGGTGGTATAATTGCTGGCAATTCGATTTATCCAAACCCTAATCCACCCACCGTAAAAGAAAACAAAGTAAATGATGTCAAAGCTCTGTTTCTTTATCTTCTGAAGCAACAAAGGGCAGGAATTCGTGACTCAGTCCTGTCTCTCTCTATCTCTCTCTTTCTGTCTTTAAGCAAATTTTTTTTACACTTTTTTACTCTCTTTTTCACGAGCTCATCCCTTCCCTGCTGCACATCACATACTTGGAAAATAATTAAAAGCTAGGGTTTTGTTACAATCCCATTCCCCTTTACTGTTTCTTCCCGAACTGATTCAATTCTCCCATTTCGGTTTGTTTAGTCTTGTGCTGTTTTGGTTTCTCTTCTTTATGCTACTGCGTGGGTGGTTTCAGATTTCAGTCCAAGGGAGAAGACACTGGTGTTGGAAAAAGGGGGAATATTTTATTCTCTTTAGTCAAAGATTTTTGCTTTTTGGTGACTTACTTGTGAAGCAATTTCGCGTTGAACGTGACCGAATTTATTGTGGTTTCACTGTTCTGGGCAGTCAGTAAATCTTTCATCACATGGGTACTCTGTTGCATCTTGTTTTGGATCCTTTATTGGCGAGAAACCTGTGAAATCGTTGAACATTTGCGTCATTTCGGTAGATCAAGGCTGTGCTCTCACTATGGGTAGAAGTAAGATTCATGATCTACAATCAAATTTGTTTGACAATCCCGAGTATTTTCGTATTCGAATGGATGGTTATCGGTAGCAACTTATGTTAAGTAGCTTCTCTTTTTATCAGTGATATGGAGGATATTGGGATGGTGAAGCAAGGTTGGAATATGAAGGATATTGGGCTGGTGAAGCAAGGATGGAAATGGCTGCAATCCCAGAAACATTCTTACTCGCGAGCGCAAATAGCATTGGACTGTTTCAGGGACAAAGTGGGTGCGTTAATAGAGAGGCATTGGCCGATGGTGTGCGCCGGGTGCGCCAAATTGGTGATGCTTTTGTGCTTGTTGTTGGTTCATTGGAGGAACTGTTTTGCAAGAGGTTTTCAATCAATGATCAAGTTGGGTTCCTCTTCTTTGTTCGTTATAATGTGGAGCTGCTTTCTTAGTCTCACTTCTATGTCTTGCTTGCTTTATGTGCTCCTCTGTATGGTATGTATTTCGTTTCTTCTGAAGTTCATGAGTTCTAATATTTCGATAACGTATTGAATATACCATGGTTGCTGATGGATCCCGGTGAGGTTAGTTAATCCGATAGGTCGATTTGTCAGAAACATATTGCTGAGATAAAAAGTAAATAATTTACTGTGATGACTAGTATTGGATGTTAAATAGGAGGAGCTTCTGCTTTTTGACCATTTTGTATTTGATCTCACAAGTACTGTTGGGGTCCCAGCAATCTATATTTAACCTCGGGAGAGAGAAAAAAGTGGAAGCAGTTTGTTATGTTGGTCAATCTAGGGCTTGAATTATTTTTTCCCTTTGGCTTATGTGGTTTATGGGTGCAAAAGTAAATTATCTGCCAATTTTTTTCTCTAGTAGTTTTATTTTGTTAAGTCCTTTTGGCTTTCCGGACTATTTTCAGATGTTATGTATCAACTTGTTTCCAGTTACATGATGTGTAAATAAATGTCAGTTTAGTCAACAAAATATTTTGTAGGTTTTAATATGATGATGTCATAACAGACATTGTTGTTTCAAAAAATGGAGTACCCTAAGTTATGTGGACTGGAAATCCTGGGTAAACACTTGTGATAAAAGTTGTTTAAGCCATCTGTATTTTCTTTCAGCATTTATTTTAACATGTTTCGGAGATTTGTTTATTGCTCATTCTCTTTCTTGTTGCCATCTTTATTTGTTGGATACATGCTAGCTCAATCCAATAAAAGCCTTGACACTGTTGGTGGAAATTAACATTTTGATGCTAAGAATTTTTACTTCTTTACTTTGTAAAACTGTTTTGTATCCCTCGAGTGTTTTTCCCAAGACCTTGAAGACAAGAAATTTTAAAGTGATGCGGAAACCTGTATACTTAGAGCACACGCATATTACTTTGTTTGAATTTTTAGTTTCTAAAGTTCTCTAATTGAGTGATATTTAACTCTTACTTGATATTTAACCTCCAACTTAATCAGATGCCATTATTGATCTCAATGTTACAATATTGTGCCATATGTGGCCTCTTTCATGCTCAAGAACTTCTTATATAAGTCTGCATTTTGCTCCTTTCACCTTTACCATTTTCATGCATTTATGTTGTTGATTGTTAGAATTTATAGTGCTTTTTATGAAAGCTGGTGTGAAACTTAATATTGAGGTAAAAACTTCTAAGTGATGATGATAATGGATTTCTGGTTACTGAAGTGGCACCTAAAAGCGGCAAAGTCTCGCTCAGTTCCACCATCAAATCAAATATCCCACCTTTTAAATGAAGTAGTTCCACTATCAAATCAAATATCCCACCTTTTAAAATGAACCATGTTAATAATGGAACTAATGATTGTGTCCAATATTCAGGGTGCTGCTGGAGCTGCTGTTCGTTACTTGGGTTACACTCCTGGACTTTTTATTGCTGGGCTGTTTGGTATTTTGGTCTTATGGATGTTTGCTAACTTTTGGATAACTGGAACATTGTTTATAGTTGGAGGTATGGCTAGGTTTCTTCACACTTTAACTTATAATTTTAGTAGCACAATATGATATACTTTTATATATTTCATTGTATTTTAGTGCCTAATAGACTGTTCATTGGAATGTCAGGAGGATGTTTTAGCTATTGCATTTGCTGCGCAATGTGTAAAATGGGTGCACTGTATAAAAACAAAGTTTTCTTAAATATTTTTGCATTCTTGTTGTAGTTGGTGGTAAATTGGCTAGCAGTGTGAAACATGTTCTCATACTATTGCTATCTTTGATTTTGGTTTTTTATTTATGGGTTCTTATATGTTGAACAACGTAGGCTTGTATTGGCCATGGAGTGGTAACAGAAGAGAAAATATTACAAAATGCAATTATATTTGGTAAAATTTGAAAACTTTGTGCAAAGAAAGCATAATGAATGGGAGCTTTTTCCATTAGGCATGATGTATCTAGCTATCTGTGCACATGTATAGGCATGGGTAGAGGCCTTGTCCTCTAATGAAGATTTTGCATGAGTTTGTTGCTCTTGGCAACAAACAGATATTTGAGAGTAGTAGTTAACATGGAATGCTTTATAGGGGCAATAGTGAATTTTCAAATAGTTGTCTGGCAAATTGAGGCTTTCATGTAGATACTCATTTGTGCTTGTGCTCAACTTCTGTAGATTTAACAAAAATTCTCTATACCATGCAAGTGCAGGATATCTATTTTCTCTAAATCATGCGCGGTTGGTGGTATTAATGGCGACCATTTATGCTCTTTATTGTGTCAAAGTTCGGGTTGGATGGTTTGGCATCTTTCTCGCAATAAACCTAGCATTTCTGTCCAACGATTTATTGAATTATTTGCTTCAAGTGTGTGACAATGCAAGTGAAAACTCACACTTTGAAGAGCCGAAAGAGTCAGAAACAGTCACCGAGGATGAGTTTTCTAGAGGGTGTGATTACTCTATTCCTACTGAAGAACCTGAAAAATTGCACTCTTGCAAATCATCCAGCAAGTCATCTGTTACTTCTTCTGTTATTAATAACCAAAAAGAGTCTTCCAGTAGCAAGGTTGTTAAAGAAGAAACAAGTTCAATTGATGAGATGAAAAGGATTTTAAATTGTACAGATCATTATGAAACATTGGGGTTTCCTCGCCACAAAAAAATTGATGCTACAGTTATGAAAAAGGAATACCGAAAGAAGGTATATCTAATTTTTGTTGACAGAGGCATATTCATTAATCTTTTGGTAAAAGTTAGCTTGTTCTGTTCACTATTTCTCATTTTGAACATCAATTTAGCTCATTGTTCTTGGAGTAACTTACTAGGGTATGTGGATCAAACATAACAATAAACACAGAGACAATTTATTACAATTTAATTGAGATAATTGGGATTAAAATACTAGAGCACTCAGTCAAATTGACTCTAATACCATATTAAGTTATCACTTGATCTAGAAGCTTAAGCTTTAATATAGTTGAATTAATTACCAACACTGTGCTGTGAAAGGAAAGCATGTTTTTTAACACTAAACTCTTTCCTTATTGAGAGAACCTTGGTTTAGTTCTCTGTGTGTATATGTGTACTCCTGCATCTTCTCTTACTGATTTCCATCAATTCTATTTTGTGCAGGCCATGCTAGTCCATCCTGATAAAAATATGGGTAGTCCTTTAGCTAGTGAATCGTTTAAGAAACTCCAAGGTGCTTATGAGGTATTCAACTATTATATAAAGCGGACATCTAATGGCAAACTTTTTAGTGGACATATCATGCGTAGATAATGCGTAATCTCAGTTATGTGAAACATGCAGTGGTGCTGGTCCTTTCTGCTACTCACAATGAGTGTAAATTTTTAGGTTCTTTCTGACTTGACAAAGAAGAGAGATTATGATGAGCAATTGAGAAAGGAAGAATCTAGTGCTCGAAGTGTCTGTCAGAAGTCGTATGGTGCTTCACGTCAGGTAATCTTTTGCATGATGTTTTTCTCTTTGAATTTGGTGGGTTTTTTTTTTTTTTTTTTCTGATTATCTTCATGAAGTTTATGGGAGGGAAACCCAAAAACTATATATGATTAAAATAGACTAGAAATTTGTGAATTCTTGTTCTTGAAATTACAATAGTGTGGTGGGTTTCAAAATTACAGTTTTCTGATCTACTCTTGATAGAAGGTATGGATTTGAAGGGAAAAATTGAAATCTTTTTGTTGTTTCTGCACACTTGATTTCACATATTATCAATGAAGAAGATTGAATTATAAACTAGGGCATGGTGATTTTGGTGGCAAATTACAAATGGAAAAGAAAAGTAAGAATGGTCTTAGTAGCGAGAAAAATCCAAGGGAATCTGCTTTCTGGCCACAATGCCATGATGGGAGATGCCAGCATGTGCAAATTTGTATCACTTTGAGCCAATTCAGATTGCTCAATTCTCTGATGACAAGTCATGAAAACATTTAGAAAGTTTTCTATAACTGTTTGGCAAATTAACTGTTTTTTTTTTTTTCCCAAACAGGATATTCCTGATTATTGTGCTGAGGAGTCAAGGCGCATACAGTGCACTAAGTGTGGCAATTCCCATATATGGGTTTGCACCAATAGGAGTAAAGCCAAAGCAAGATGGTGTCAGGTCAGTCTTTCTGATCCTGCCTGGTCAATATTCGCTCCAAATCTCTTCTGCTGTTGTGATTTCAGGGATTTATGGTGCTTTTTGCTTCAGGATTGCCGTCAATATCATCAAGCAAAAGACGGGGATGGATGGGTTGAATACCGAGGCTCATTGGTCTTTGATAGGCCACAAAAGGTACATTAAAAATGTGATTTGTTTGATAGCAATTATTAACTCATTCAGTTTAATATGATGTAGTTTTGGAACTCTGAGAGAGTTGAAAATTATTCAGATACAGAATGGTGGAGACTCCTAATATATTTTTAGTTTAGAATGGACTCCTAATGCTATTTTATTTCTTGACTTGTTAGGTTGAAATACCTCGAGCTTTTGTTTGTGCTGAAAGCAAAATCTTTGATGTGTCGGAATGGGCTATTTGCCAGGTTAGTGGTTTATTTTGATGTGTGTAATAACCTTGTTTTTCTTTTTTCTGATTTCTGAGAGATGACGCGGAAGCATTACTGTGCAAGTTGTATCTTGCAATGATCATTAAAATGGAACATGTATTCAATTTCATCTATTGTATCTCATAGCCGGAAACTATTTCTTACAGGGCATGGCATGTAGGCCTAACACGCATCGACCAAGCTTCCATGTAAACATGGTTGGTTTGGAGAAGACACAACGATCCTATTCAAGCAGATTCCCCTGGGATTTGGATGCTGAGATGATGGATGATGATGAGGAAGAATTTGAGTTGTGGCTTCAGCAAGCGTTGGCCTCTGGCATCTTTTCTGATACATCCAAACGCAGAAAGACCTGGAGTCCATTCAAGTTGAATCAGAAGAAAGGGAAGAAGCAATGGCGAAGATCATCAACCTAAGTGACTTGATGAAGATTATACGAAAGTTTTCTCCTCCTTCACGAGACTAAAGATTCCCGGGTTTGGGAGAAAGAATGGAGATTGGAGTTTGAATAAATGCAAGTTGTTTCACCAACCAAATTTATTGGATCAACCAACCAGGCAAAGATGAAGAGAAACAGTAAGTTGAGTTACTCATGAAACTAAGTTTTCAAAGTTTTAGGGTCTCAAGCATAAAAGCTGGCAGCCCTGATTGCAGATATGGCCTACTTCAGTTCAATCAATCTTTCTTGTGAACTGAATGCAACCCAATACTTACTTTGGGTGCAATCTTCAACCTTCAATCTGTGTACATAAATCTGTCAATAATTTTCTCATCAGCTTTTATGAACCATCTAATTGGCCTTCTGGTAAATATTACTATGTAATTCTCAAATTTATTAATTTTTCTCTTCTTTGCCTTAGTTCTCTTAGTTGCGCCATGATTTGCTGAAAAAAAAAAAAAACTATGTGCCCCCAATATTTAGATCTATTTATAACTCGAGCCCATCTAGAAGTTCCTTCTTAAGCTTGCCATTTTCTATTTATGGAAGGAAATATGCAATTTTATTAATTTATTTCCATATATTTTTTAAAAAAAATCCTGAAAATAGCAGAGTTGTAAGCGGGTACAGAAAAAAAAACCTATATTGGACCAATGAATATTTGGCACATCTCGAGCTGCTATTGGCTAGAGCACGTCACTAACAAGAAACCGATTATACATAAATGCACAATTTGTCCGCGTTTACGCTATCCACTCGCGAAATGGAGAGTAACTTCACCAGTCGCTCCAATAGCTAACACGTGTAATAAAGCTCAAATTTTATTCGTGCATTGTCGTCAACTAATTCGGTACGAATAGGTAACAGCAAAAACTCTTTTTCTTATTTAGTTTCCTTAACCGTTAACGAAAATACTAGGAAAGGCGCGTACGTTCTGAATCTGTCTACTGCCGCTGTTGACATTTCTAAACCCATAAATTTTAGGTTCTGAATTTGAAATTGTTGCAACAATTTTGAATCTTGAAATGTTAATGAAGAAGACAAGTGAAATTGGTCGTGAAGATGATGAGAAGAAGACGAAGGGACGGGGATGGACAGTGTGGGCTGTGATCGCGGTGTTGTTGGCGATGGCGGTGACAACGAGGACCGCCTCTAATTTTGTAGCTCACTTCGTCAACAATCAGAATTCTTGTCACTGTCCTTCTCGGGTAATTCTAATTCATTTTCAATTTTAAAAAAATTGTTTTTAAGACTGTATTCTGCTTCTTAAATGTAAAAAAAACAGGTAGAAAATGCATTTTGTAGAATTTAAGGGTGCATTTGGTAACTGTTTTTGACAATGAAGATGTATAGGAAACTGGTTTGTTTGTGTTTAGCGAAAGTAGTTTTCTAAGAGTGAAAACAGTGAAACGTGTTTGGTATTGTTTTCTAAAACGAGTAAAGTAGTTCTTTTTAAGAAAAGAAAATGAACAAAAATTGTTGCTTTCTACTTCTTAGTTGTAATTTTGAGAGAAATGTTTTGTTGTTTTCAGAACCAAATTTTACAAAACATGTAAGTAAACCTGATTTAAATTGTTTTTTGTTTTTGAGTAAGAGATTCTTTCTGTGTGGGATATTTGAAATTAAATCGTGATTGTTTCTCTGCAGGATTCAGGGAAATATAAGGGAATGATTGAGGATTGCTGTTGCGATTATGAGACAGTAGACATTGTTAATGGGGAAGTGTTACATCCTCTACTACAAGAACTTGTTACGACACCTTTCTTCCGATATTTCAAGGTTTGTTATGCCTTGCTATTTATCTCGCATTGAATACTTGAGATAAACAGGAATTGTTCACAATTCTTTTGTCATGCATATGGAAAACTCAGGCTTTCAAATATGAACTTCATATAATGTCTCATTCACTGACTTGAAAATAAATTTGTTTAATTTGCATTGTGGTTTGAAAACAAAATTGTACTTTTTCAATGCTACAATCAAGTGTGTTTGTTTGTATATGCTTTCCGGACCTGATATACTTGTTTTCTCTGTAGGTTAAGCTGTGGTGTGACTGCCCCTTCTGGCCTGATGATGGCATGTGCCGGTTGCGTGATTGCAGTGTCTGTGAATGTCCACAAAATGAGTTCCCAGAACCTTTTAAGAAACCATTTCGTCCTGGCCTTTCATCGGATGATCTAATGTGTCAAGAGGGAAAGCCACAGGCAACTGTGGACCGCACACTGGACAATAGAGCCTTTAGAGGCTGGATAGAGACGGATAATCCGTGGACAAATGATGATGAGACTGATAATGGTACTGCTACTTTATAGTTTTGAAGATCTTGTGTTGTATCTAGGAATTCAATGCAGTTCAGGCACTTTATCTCACAGCAAGACTATTGTTAAGTCAGGGATAAGAAAGAAAACTTTAGGGATTATTGCATATACTTAAGGAACTTAGTATTTCAGCATTGTCACAATTTACTATTTCCATTTTGCACACTGACTTGTTCAACCAAGAGGTTATGTTTGAAGAGAACTATGCAGGGATTGACAAACAGAAATCGAATTTGCAGGTGAGATGACTTATGTAAATCTATTACTAAATCCTGAGCGTTACACTGGCTATGCTGGTCCATCAGCTAGGAGGATATGGGATGCTATTTATTCAGAAAATTGTCCAAAATGTGAGTTGATCTTTTTTTGTTAGATCTTTGTGGGATATGGGAAAACATATGTAAATCTCTTCTTTTCTTCTATAAATGTTTCCTGGTTATATCATGTATGAGACCAAACATTTGATGCAGATTCATCTGGGGAGATATGTCAGGAGAAAAAGGTTTTGTACAAACTAATATCTGGTCTTCACTCCTCAATCTCCATTCACATAGCTGCTGATTATCTTCTTGATGAAAGTTCTAATCTGGTAAGCCTTCTACAGTATACCATTGACCATTTATCACATTCTCCAATTTCAAAATTTGTTTTAATATGCCACGAGAGGTCATCACTCAGAGTTGACAGGCTATTATTTATCCGTACTGTGTTATTCTTTGTTGAACCGTCTAGATCATATCTTCGATAAGATTTCTGCATGAACTATTAATCTAAATATATGAAGGCAAAAATGATCTATGGTCTCAACCTTCTTTCAAAGGCAATACAAGCAGCAAATCAAGCTTGTCTTAAAAAAAAAAAAAAAAAGGAAAAATAATTGTCTCACCTAAATTTCTTATCTCCATTTCTATATTGACTACTTGAATTTGCCCTCTTAGTGGTTTCTGTTGTTATACCAATGTTATGCCCCTTGTGTTTCTAATAAAATTGACTCCCATATTGAAAAATTAAAATAAAAAGAAAGAATTGATGAACATTGAATGATTGATAACTGGTCGAGCTATGCATGCAGTGTATTTAAGGGTCAACATTGTACTAAGATATCGGGATCTGACAATTTTTGTGAAAGTACTACAATAATTGAAACTTTGAAGATTTTTCTGTTCAT
>CP135552.1:10975982-11000982 GCA_032402905.1 Khaya senegalensis | reverse complement strand
AACTACTATAAAGGGGGTGACAAAGTAAGGAGAGGGGGAGGAGGTGGTCGTGTCAAAGAATTAAGCAAGCCATATGTTCCCCACAACCTCATGTCAAATCACTTAATTGAAAATCCCTTCTCTTATAATCGAACACGTGGTCTTCCTTTACATGTTTAATATGCACCTGCTTCTGCTTTTCAGCCCCTGCCTTTTCCCTCCTTATATACCCCCCACCCCCTCTCTTCTCTCACCCGAGCCAAACCAAAACTTAAAAACGTTCTACACTCCATACTCTTCCCAAAAGCACTTTACCCCAAATCACTTTCCGACTACTACTCCTACAAAGTGCTTCTTCATTGTATACTTGTCAAAAATAGAGATTTATCATCGTCATCATCATCATGGCTTCAGCGGCAACTTCAGCAGCCAATACTACCACTTGGGTTAACACTAAATTTCAACAATCTTCTACTTCTTCTTCTTCATGTAATTCAATTTCTTTAATAAAGCCCAGAAGTTATAAGCCCAACAAAATCACTTCTTCTCTTCAAACGCCTTCTATTCTTCATTTCCCCAAGCAATCTCCTAAATATCCTCCCTCAACCACAGTTTCTCCTCCTCTTCTTACCACTGAGCAACCCAAAGAAAATTCTTCTCCTTCTTCGGGCAAATTCTCACCTCAAAAATGGAATCTTTTTCAGAGGGCTGCAGCTGTAGCTTTAGACGCTGTTGAAAATGCTCTGGTTTCTCAGGAGCGTCAGCATCCTCTGCCCAAAACTGCTGACCCCAGGGTTCAAATCGCCGGAAACTTCTCTCCAGTGCCTGCAAAACCCGTCTGTCAAAACCTCCCGGTTGTCGGCAAAGTACCCGAATGCATTAAGGGCGTCTACGTTAGAAACGGAGCTAACCCACTTCATGAACCAGTCGCTGGCCACCACTTTTTTGATGGCGACGGCATGGTTCATGCAGTCCGATTTAACGAAGGTTCGGTCAGCTATGCATGTCGGTTTACAGAGACGAACCGGTTTGTTCAAGAACGTAGTTTAGGCCGTCCTGTTTTCCCTAAAGCCATCGGCGAACTTCACGGCCACTCGGGCATCGCAAGATTGCTTCTTTTTTACAGTCGAGCTATGTTCGGGCTCATTGATCCTAGCCATGGCACGGGCGTGGCTAACGCTGGACTCGTTTACTTCAACAATCGTCTTTTAGCGATGTCCGAAGATGATTTGCCTTATCAAGTTCGAATCACTTCCTCCGGCGATCTCAAAACCGTTGGTCGTTACGATTTCAATGGCCAACTTAAGTCTACAATGATAGCTCACCCGAAAGTTGATCCTGTTTCCGGCAACCTCTTTGCGCTGAGTTACGATGTTGTGAAGAAGCCATACTTGAAATACTTTCATTTCAAGCCTGACGGCAGCAAGTCTCCTGATGTTGAAATCCCTGTTGATGAACCAACAATGATGCACGATTTCGCTATCACGGAGAATTTTGTGGTGATTCCTGACCAGCAAGTTGTGTTCAAGTTGCCTGAAATGATTCGTGGTGGCTCGCCAGTCATTTATGACAAGAACAAGATGTCAAGGTTTGGGATTTTGGATAAAAATGCCACCGACGCTTCCAAAATTAAGTGGATTGAAGCGCCTGATTGCTTCTGTTTTCATCTTTGGAATGCTTGGGAAGAGCCAGAAACTGATGAAGTTGTTGTAATTGGCTCATGTATGACTCCCGCAGATTCCATTTTCAACGAATGTGATGAGAGTTTGAAGAGTGTTCTGTCTGAAATTAGACTCAATCTAAAGACAGGAAAATCCACTCGCCGCCCAATAATTTCCGAGTCAGAACAAGTGAACCTAGAAGCCGGAATGGTAAACAGAAACATGCTCGGAAGAAAAACCAGTTTCGCTTACCTAGCCCTCGCTGAGCCATGGCCTAAAGTTTCTGGTTTTGCCAAAGTCGATCTCTCAACTGGAGAAGTAACCAAATATATCTATGGCGATGAAAGGTACGGTGGCGAGCCTCTATTTCTTCCCAAAGACCCCAACTCAGAGAACGAAGATGATGGTTACATTCTTGCTTTCGTACACGACGAGAAAGAATGGAAATCAGAGCTGCAAATCGTTAACGCTGCGACTTTACAGATTGAAGCTACAGTTAAGCTTCCATCTCGAGTTCCATATGGCTTTCACGGAACCTTCATCAGCGCCAAAGACTTGGAGAGGCAGGTCTAGTTCAGGAAGTTGCGTTTGTAGAAAATTAGCTTATCTTAGGAGAGATTTTCAGAGGGATGCTTGCATATACGTCCCCGGAATCTGCTCCTCTGTTTTACATCTAACACCCTGTTTGGTGGGTTCTGCTCAGTATTTTTAGTTTTCACTTCTGGTTATTGTATAGTGAGAGGTTTTGAGAGACCAGCTTGTAGCTTTTGGGTGTAGTTAGTATCGAAGCTCAGCTGGTAGTTTTCTGCTTATTCGTTCACTATTTGTGCATAAGTACATAATTACCAGGAAAATATATAATGTGTATTCCTATTTGTTCATGTCTCCATACATCATTTCCTCTGTTCTACCCTGTTTCCCATTTGTAAAATGTTGGATTTTACACCGTCATATACCTCTATCCTTTTCAAAAGTCAGTGCTTCATTGAGTTCTTGGTTTGTAAGCAATGTCTAATTTAATTCCGATGTGGGTTTTCTTCTTCCTCCTCCATTATTTACCAGAACGGACCAATGGTAATTTACCCAATCCCGAAGAGTTTATTTTTGTACATACTACATAGATTTGATTGATTTCAATGATTTTGAGAACCCTACCAATGAAGAAATGCGATCGAAACAAGTTGACAGGCATTAAAGGTTGGGTGAATCTTTAAGCGATAACATTTTTCAGACTTAATGTATTCAATATGATGATTCAAGTTCAACGGTTTGAAATATGTTACCAATGGCAACATTTGATTGGCAATGTCCCAATTGTTTGGTTCATCAACTGCCAATCACATTACGAAACATCATAGTACTTCAAATATTGGCTCAAAAAATTCAAAACACTTTCATTGTTTAGTCAATCACTATGATATTTTTATCCGCCGCCTTAAGGATGATTTGACTTAATGGCTATCTAATCTCAATTCATAAAGATAATTAAGAGTAGGTTTAGGATGGGTTACTTTTAAATCCATAGTTATTATGAAATGAAATCTTATTTATTAAATATAAATAATTTAGTAATTATAAAATTCTGTTGTATTTTCAAAATTAAGCAAACACACCCAATTGTTATTACAATCATTCTCTCCAAGCAAACTTCGAAAAGTTTCTAGCTGTAATGAATGTTCTAAAAATGGTATATGCTAAGTGTTTGTTTTATGATGCAATATGGACATCCCTTAGAATATCAATGAGTTTATGAAATATCAAGCATTTTTATATTTATTTATTCTACGTGCAATAGAGCACAAACCAATCATGCCATTTGTCGAGAAATTATGCTTTGAAAGATGCTTCAAATAGAAGCTTTCTACATTCATTGTCGACAGAAGGCGATGAAGCTTTGGTATTGATTTGTATCAATTATTGGAGAAGCTCTCAAGTTATTGAACAGTGTTTTGGTGCTTGGATGGTACAAAAAGTTTCATACCCAAATGGGGTTTTCTCATCGCGTCATTTAGCACTACAAAAACCAAAAGAAATCAATGAATTTGTCCACTAAAAAAACCAAAAGAAAACAGTGCATCTGAGAATGAGGCAAGCTTCTTGTTGTTGAGGGTGCACATCGAGTATCAGTTTCAGTACGTGGGATGATAAGTTTGTGCGTCTTTTTTCTACACTTTGCCTTGGAAAGGTTTCGAGTTTATCGGTATGCAGTGCATGGTTAAGTCATGGTCTTTTTTCGTTTTCATATCAAGAAGCAATGTGATCTGCATTATGCATGCTCTCTCACTGTGAGGTTCAAATCCAACATGGTAGTTTGCTCTTACCAGTCAGACAGACTTTGTAACCCTGAAATGGTAAAACTTATCATATAAATTCTCATTGTCTGTGCTTTCATACAATCGTTGGCCATAAAACACACACAGCAAATTACGGATTGCACTTAGCGGCACAGTGAATTTCGACCACTAGTTGTTTAAAAGAAAATGCGGCGAAGAAAGCAATTGGGAGTTTTCATCAGTCACGTAATTTCAGACACAAAAATCAGTTAAAAAAAAAAAAGAAAGAGAAATCCAATCAATGATTTTGTCCTAGGTTTTATGCTAGTTATTGTGTTTGATGTAACGTTGTTTCGTCCATTTCCTCTCAGGAATTTATACCCGTGAATCAGTGGAAAGGCTTCTTCATCCAAGAACCGCCAAGTATATAGACAGTACATAGATTTTCTTGAAAAACGACATGAAAATGAAATTTGCATATCCTTTTTGAACAGCCCATGTTGGAAAATGTCAATCCTTCGCCAAAACTTCGGCACTTGGCAGTTTGAATGACGACTGTTGAGATAGGATTTGGGAATGACGGTTCAAAATTGTTCTGGGTGTTAGAAAAATCCAAAGGACTTCTCCAATCTTGTAATCTTTTGGAGTTGATATTGAAAAATCTTTCCACTGTGGAAGATTCTCACAAATTTTAAAGCTGGGGAAAGGGAAGACAACTCTTACAAATTTGGAGACACTTATCATTTCGAATTTTAAAATCTTTTCTTTTAATTAACAAATAAATATAAATTAATTTCTATTCTTAATCATGCGAGCATCCACTTTTACAATAATATCTTCATTTGTCTACTAAGAGTAGAATTCCTATTCTTTCAAGCAAAGTTTATATCATGCCTTGCCTACTCCACTTAACCATTAGTGGAAGGCAGTTAGAAGCACTTTTTTCTTGCTTTTCGCTTCTACTACATTCCCCCAAATAATGAAATTGCCTTTACGTTTCTAATTAAACTAGAAAAATTGTTATGATACATGTACGTATCTTTATACTCAAAAATATTTTTAATCTTATAATCTAAGATGATTTTTGTAAAATTTATAATAACAAAAAAATTATTAAAATATATAAAATAAATAATAAATAATATTTAAAATATTTTAAAAAATAAAATATTAATATAAAAATTAAAATAAATAAATATGACGTTATATAGGTATATACAACCTACGTGACACATATAAATTATGAGACATATGTCTTTTATGTAGATAATTTATTAAAATTAGGTAAAGGAGAAGTATTTTAGAATTTGTGGCTAATTTTGGTGGCAGGTGTTCGATGATCCGGATGAATTGCATGCCTGAAGAAAGCATGTAATAATTATGTACTAGTCTTCAAGTGTCGATTGGTCGGGGCATGCATACGTGTAATTTGGAATCAATGGACCAACGATCTGTTGAATTGAATTGTCATTTGTTTATTATAGAAAAGATGTGGAATGTGACGAACAATGTGATGTATTCAGTCAATAATTCAGCTGCTCTCATTCAACTTATCATCCACTTTCAATTCCATGAATAAAACAAATGCTGTAATTGCATGTATACCTATCAATTTAAGTATATACGTAGACTAATTTGAATGTATATACTACTTGTAATTGCGATGTTATTGATATGGGATCGTGAATGAATGAGACAGCTTGGAAATGGAAATAGATTTTGTGTATGGCTACTGAAAATGACTACGTACGATAATTCCTTGAACCGACGAGAAGTTTCCAGCATGTTTGAATGGATTAGATATGAAATCATTCTCTTTATGTTCATTGACTTGAGCAGAGTTTGTGTTGTAGATACAAATTAACACCTTCTCCTCAATCGAAACCGGATTCAAGGGCAAGAATTCGCCCAAGTTTCTACTATTCTGAACCCATTTTCCAGATTTTCCATGGATGAAATCATCGAGATTTGTCTTCTTCAGTTTACGGGGTAATTGGAATGTCATTAAATTGAAAAGGTTCTTGCATCATCGAATGCGATATATATGACTTTGAATTCTCAGTTTCTATCCAGAAGATTTAAAAAATTTCCAATGCGCGGAAATTTCTTGGAAAGTTTCATGAATTCAGCCAAATTATACCAATCAGATAATCACTATCAACTTGCTTCCCTAATCTTCCAGCCACGAAAATTACATCCTGAACCAGACTGGCTTGAGAGATATTTTATCAATGATGTATCTGGGGCTGCTGCTTATAGAAATTGTGGCCAAGGTTTTTCCCTGGGAGTCGCGTCAACTCTAATACGTATGCAACGAAGCTTATACAGCCACGAAATTTAATTGAACAAATTTCATTTCTTATTTACATATGTGGCTAGAATTTTCTCGGGATTTCAGCTGTCCAGATAACAAATTTTGTTGAACAGATCATTGAAGTTCACATGGGCAGTACTTCAGAACTTTTTGGCTTCTGCAGCACAGCAAGGCCAAAACTCTTCTAGCTGACACATGCAAATTAATTGCAAGGAACAAATTTTATACGTGGATGTTGCAAATTTGGTTGAAACGTAAGACTATTTTAGAACTATAAAGCATTACTAACCCTCAGGAGCACTTAAAGAATAAGCACTAAATATTGGAATCACTAGTTAGATCAAAGGTCAAAACTCAGAACCGTTACTTCCTGCTTTCTTTTGGATATGAGAACTGTTACGTGGCATTGTCCCGGCGACCCGTCGCCGTCCACGTCAGTTTTCCGAACGAGAAACCCTAGCCAATTTGCAGATGTCATTGCATGCATCACCCATATGACTTTAAAAACCTCTGTACATCATCTACTGAGCAAAAATAGCACCACAAAATATTTGCTTGCGTAGCATTTTATGAATTCCTTCTGGGTTCTTCGTATGATTGATGCTAAGCTTTAATAATGGAGCTTCGACGTGGCAACTCGAAGACCATATGCAATATATATACTAGTAAAAAAATGCCACTTGCTTGGCAAATTTGTAGCACATCACTTGCAACATCTCAAGCCCAGGTAGACACTTGAAATAACAACATAAAAAACTAGAGTGCTTGATGCAACATTGAATGTATATACATCGATATAATTGAATAATGTCAATAATTAAAAATGAGGCTCAAAATAGACTAAAACTAAGCCAAAATGAAGAGAGATTTGTTGAAGGAAATCAAGGGCAAACTACAATCATTGTATATGTTGCTAGTCGTAGAATGGTATTGTCTTAACAGCTTGATTGTTTCAGCTTAATTATATGCCTACTCCACTTAGCAACATCCAGTGAAAGGCAGTCAGAAGCACTTTTGTCCTGCTTTTCTTATTTAATACAGCTAAAGCAAAGGAAATTTGACGTACATACAATAATTCGATGAGTACAGACAGACAAAACTTTGGTTCTCATGATACACGACGTACGCCCACGTGAAACATCAAGATCATACGGGGAATTTGTAAATAAAGAGGGATCTTTGAATGTTACATGATCATAATGTGCAATTACAGTACAGGATTCTTTCTAGAGTTTGTGGCTGATTTTGGTGGCAAGTGTTCGATGATCAGACGAAACGCCTGTAATTCACGAGTTTTGGTGACTTGTTGAGTATGCGTGTGAGCTAAAAACGTGGATACATAAAAAAGAAAAGAAAAGAGATGATAATATCAACACATGCATTCCTATAGAAAGTGACTACGTGGGATGCGGGTGATTAATTAGTACTGCCATGAACAACTTCATGGACTGTCGAGAAGCTTCGTCAAATATTACTGTAAGTTTTTCTTTTTACAGGGATTTCAGCACTCTCTTTCTTGCAGTCACATAATTTGCAACAAAAATGAATACTAGATGAATTTGTGGCTTAGAACATACCCAGAATTTCACAAGGGAGACCAGCAATCCTGAAACCGTGAAAATAGTACCTGGAGATCAATGGCAGCTGAACATTAAATGGTCAGGAAGAAATACGTAAGCACCAGTGAAGCCAAACACGCAGGATCACAACCACAAGTTTATTTTAAATTCGCAATGAGATTCATTTGATCAAAATATAAAATAATGGGTGGTCAAGAACTTCCCCGGGATTCAAGTTTATAACAGCAAATGCCAACTCTCATCTAAGTTGGAGCTTGAACACGTATCAAATTACCTTCTATTTTCAGCTATGAAATTAAGATTTTGTTAACTTAGCTGGAAACTGAAGCTTCTGCTGATGATACATTAATTTTCAGAGATATTTTAAACAATAAATTTGAGGCTGCCATCAAAACTACAAACATTTGGCTTGGAATTGGAAACATATGGGGGCGTGAAACATGCCGCAATAAGATTGAATCAATCAAAAATTGTGGCCAAGAATTCCCTGCAAAAATGCGTCGACTGTAGCAGGTAAACAACCACAGCGTCATTGATAGAAGTTACTACCACGAATTGAACCATTAACAACCTGTATCAAATTTTACAAGGCCAAGAATTTTCTCAGGATTTCAGCTGTCAACAGCTAACTGGTTTTGTTTGAATAGATTGAATTTCACATGGTGCTGTAAACATTTTTGATTTCTCAAGCACAAGCAGGCCAAAACCCTTTAATTCCTACATTTTCGCTGACTTGATTAATTAGCAGCCATTTCTATTTTTTTTTTTTTTAACTCTTTGACAAGACCTTTGTAATTTGCAATCCTGGACCAGCATTATTATTAAAGGGATGTATACAGATTGGCCAAAAAGCCAATGAAAATGTGAAATTGGAAGAAAACAAAACCTGATCAATCAAAATTCGGGCAATGAAATAGCTTTTCAAGGATGCTACCAAATTATATATACATATACAGATAGATATTTCATGTTCCAGCTCTTACATCCACAATTACAGAATCTATCATGCCTAAAACAACAAAAGCACCGAAAGAATAAGCACTTCACCAGACAGCAGCTGCTTTCGGCCGAAATATTGAAAGCTCCAAAAAATTGCCCAGAATCAGTAGAAAAAGATTGGCATACAAGAGAGAAATCAATATTAAGTACGTGTCGATGTATGAGATGATAAAACGGTCCCGTTTGGGATCAATTGCGCAAATCAAAAGAGAACTTTGGGGTTATTATCAGAGAAAATGCTACGTGTTGTGGTTCTAGTGATCCGTCGCTGTCCACGTCGGCTTTCCGATGTTAAACCCTAGCCGACTTGCTGTGGCATCCCTCACCCACGAGTGACAGCACAGCATAAACTCAGTTCCAAATCCCTAAATTAAAAATCTCCATACATCATGAACAGAAATAGCCCAAAGAGAAAGGAAAAAGAAAAGGTTGATTGCACGTAATTGCACAAATGCTCTTTGGGTTCTCGACATGATAATAAAGCTAAATGTTTTAATAACAGAGATTCAACGCGGCAAATCAAAGAACAGAAAGATAGTAAATACTAGTAAACTAGTAGTGTAGAACATAAAATTTGCAAGTTTGGTCTCATCATGCAATCGAATTGCTGCAAATGACAGGCATGTTCTGATACTTACAAAGAATTTATATATTCAAAGAATATATATTGATAAACATATACATAGATACAAACATAAACATTGGTATAGTAACACAAGCATTAGAGGAGAAAAGCAAGAAACAAGGGGTATTCAATGCAAACAAACTTCATAAAATACAACATTTCTTAGAAGAAAAATCAATGATTTTGAATTTAAGAAGATTGGATTTGAATAACTCTCAGGAATTGTAAACAGAAACTATTGGCTTGTGCAATTTCTACACGAGAACACAACTGCATTTTTCTCTTAAAAATTATATCAAGAGTTGCTTCTTCAAAAGTCCCAAGTAGTATCTACCTGCACCAGGAACCAAACTTTCAATTAGTTTTAGCGCACAGCGAATGAAAACAAACAGGATAACAAAATGGATGTGTTCATGAATAAAACAAAAAGCGGAATTAGCAGCACCATACTGGGCAATCAACTTTATTGGTAGCCGTAAATACTCAATCGTCCTCCATGGGTACCTCCGGAATATCAAACCTGTCTTCCTCGATTGTTTTATTGATCACAGAAACAGGATGCGGTATGAAAAGTAAAAGAATCCAATATTTGAATATGGCTAGGAAAAAATAAACTATTTCATGATGCACTTGCTTGCATAAACTAGTAGTGATGCCTGATTATCAAAAACCTACAAGTGCAATGAATCTTGTAACTTCAAACCAAATGGCACACACTTCAAATTCTTACAAAAATTGTGATGCGGCATTCACAAACACCTAAAATTAAAAAAACAGTAGGTTAAATAAAATGTAAAGGATATATATTGACATCAGATCATCCTCTTTTTCGCCACGATTGCGGCTACTATCTAGCTCCCTAATAATTTCAGGAGTAACCTGCATTTAAAATGGGAGCATTGAAATCATATACAGCCCCAATTATACTATATAAACCAGAATATCCCAGGAGCAAAAGAAAAAGATCAGTCAATTATGGTATTAGGGACAAAAATCTTACTAATTTATGCTTTTGCATCTTAAGTAGCACTCTAAGGTCATCTTTATCTTCCTTCTGCAGTTCGTTCTTATACCTGAAAAGAATTTGACACAACCACAATATCAGGGAAAAGCCCAGGTGTCAATAATTTTGATGACAATTACTTTATAATAGCATTTATAGTTAACACAATAGAAAAATTTTATGGGGAGAGACACATTTTAACCACATATTGGATAAGATACACTGATAAATATATACTCTGACATTCTTTTCAACAAATCTCAACATGGAAGCAGACATACTTACTAACCTCTGTACAAATGCAAGAAGTGACTGGTGCCATATTACAGGCATTACTCTTGAATCCTTGAGAAATCCCATGAAATGTGCAACAATAGCATCAACTACACGGTATGGCAAACCATATTTCTTTTCGAGGAGAAGCTTTAAAAAGTAACTGCAACCAATGAACAAGACAACATTATTCAGTAGCTTTCAGCTCATGTTGCAACAATAAACATGAGATGCTTCAAATTGTTTAACATCTTTTCCTAGAACTCCTTGGATTAATAATCACTTTATGTACTACAGCTGAAACTATATTCACACAGGAAATCATATCACTTTGTCTTTATCCTCAAATAGGAAAGGATGAATGAATGTAAGATACAAATTTGGATACCTGGTTGTACCACAATATTCCATTTCTGCAAGCTTCATGAGTGCAACACTACAATTCCAAACAGAAGTTTGAGTTAGATATCTTACATGTACATTAGAAATATGAAAATGAAAATACAAAGTTCAGCCAGTCAGACAGACAAAATATGTAATATCCATCTTTTGGAATAACTCCAACTATTTGAAATATCTACAAGAAACACAAAGAATCAACTTGAGAGAGGAACATATCAAGTTCAATCACATATAACAAAACAGTTTAAGCAAGCCAATCAGAACGAGCAAGAACACAACCATAGAAATCGAGTAGGAAAGGGAAGAGCATGTGTAAATTTATAATGATAATTTTGTAATAATAACGGCTTTGGACATGCCATATCTTATAAAACAAGGTTTCTTCCAATCATATAATGACAAATTTGTAATAAACCAAATCAAGTTTGTTGCTAGCCCTAAAAGATAACACTTCAGCACAAAATCTTTATACAGAGAATTCCTGAATCCAATTATGGAAGCTTCAATCTAGCCCATCCTTTCTATAAGAATTATGTTAAAACTGTTTGATAAATAACACAATCCAAGAATGAGAATTCCTATGCAAGGATGGCTACACCTAAACCAAGAATAGGTATTTATTAACCACTGATAGCAATTAATACATCCCCTGCAGAATAAAGCAAGGAAAGGATTCCCTTCAAAAAAGATACCAAAGTATACCACTCTTAGGCTACAAAAAACAAAACATAATCTATATGATGCATTTTGGAGAAACAGAAAAGTGATTACTGATGCAAAAAGCCTTTTTTTGGGGAACAATGTGTAGGTTGCATGTCATTCACCAAAGTGAGATGCAAAATCCAGGTTTGAAGCTTCTCTCTGTTTCAGAGAAACAGATGTTTGTTTGTGAAATCATTGCAACTTGACACAACATTATTTGACCTCACACCTCATATTCTAGCCTTAAGTAAATAAATCCCTCCCAGAATACACTGAATTAGGATTTCCTTTATATGCCTAAGGTTACCCCCTGAAAAATAGAACATACCTTGAATGAAGCATTGGAATGGAAACCTTTTGAATAATGCTCCCAATGATGACAGCTTCCCTGAGGTTGCACGTCCCTGACTGAACATCAAAGTAAAAGAATTAGTACAGATTCCAAATTTTGTCCACCATATCAAGATAAAAAAAACCAGACCCAAACTTCTGATTATGACTGGCAAAATCAAAATAGTTAAGAAGTCGATCAGATTGGTAAAAAAAAGTAACTCAGTAAGAAAAAGTTAATGATACAGTTATAATCTTCTAACACAGTTGTGAAAAACCAAAGCTAAGAAAAGCAAGCATTGTACTACACAAACTTCAGCACTTGATATGAAGGTTAAAAATGGAATTTGTGCATGCACTATATATGTACATCATACATAAAGTTACATATATTCATATATAGTGTACTGGATCCAAGGTGTTGTGTTGGGATGTATACCTTACACAATGGGAACAATATTCCCTTGTTGAATGCAGCAGGTTTGTACAGAGATTTCTTCAAAGCTTGATATAGAGCAAAATGCAGCTTTTTATTCTTTCGAATATCATCTCTGATCCGAGGGAGCAAAACAAACTTGTAAAAGCGTTCTGCCTTCTTTGCACTCAAGTTGGAAGCAAAGATTCGTGTGGCTTGAAACATTGCATTAGGCGTCCATTTCTCAGGTTCTGTAAGGTACAAGACATCTTCCCACATTTGCATTGAAGGGATGTGTTTAAATGCTTTGGGCATTTTCCCTGCTCTGTATTTACTAAGAAACTCACCAAGTCTGCACATTCGTTAGTGGCACCTTAATCAACTTTCTTTTACCATACTGAGAAAAAATTTCCCTCAACCAAACATCCCCACAACATTGCAACTAGAACATATTGCATAACAGCAAAGCTAACCTACCCTTTATACAAGTTTATGAAGGATTCATCCAACTTAGGCAAAGGCTGTGATTCTGCAAAATTCCCAAACAAACAGATAATTAAAGATTAAAACTAACAAGATCATAAACTGAACCAACATGACCCTTTGACGATTAAGAAAACATCAACCTGAAGCGTTTGCATCATTTTCTTTTATTTTCCTGATGATGAGGTCCGCAAGAGTAAGTTGTGGACTGGCATCCTTTGATAAGAATGCATCCAGTATTCTCTCATCATCCTCATCAATCTCTTCCTGCAATACATTTTTCTCAATCAATAAAAGAAAAAGAAGCTTACCCATTAGCTTTTGAAACCAGTTTTCTGTTTATCAAATACAAAACGGATATAATAAATGCGTACATTGGTTCTCCAAAAACAGGAATTTGAAAAACAAAAAATTTACAGTGATAGACAACACTGACCTCATGATCGCCAAATTGACTTTGCGTCTCAGAAAAACCACCAAAATCATCAATATCTTCTTCTTCTTCTCCTCCTCCTACACGACGCCTACTTTGCTCTTCTTCGGCAAAAGCGAACGCGTTTTTGGTTGCGTTTGGCTCTTCGGACTCTTCCAGAACCTCCTTCTGCTGAAGCAACGCTTCCTTCAAAATCTTCGAACTCATCCCTGACGAAATCATCTGTACAATCCCACAATTGAAGTAAACAAAAAAATTCATAGACATTGAAAGAGTGGAGAGAAAATAGATTACTTTATCTTGTTTTTGGTGGTGTTTGGCAGCTTTGGATCGTTTCTTCGAGGATGCCACGGACTTGTCATCGCCCGCTGGGAGGAAAGGCTGCGAGTTCTGTATTCTCTCTCGTTTTCTCGCCATTGATAGAAACTTGAGTTGGTGCTGGCAGAGTAGACAGTTGAGACAGTAAACACAGAATGCAAAACCCTAGCGCGGCAAATGTTGGAGGAGGGTGAGAGTAAAAACCCTGGCGGTTGTATTAGACCGGACTTTGGCAATGTTCCAACTCCTAAATTTACGAACATAGGGTTATTATCCAATGACTCCCTATACCTTACAGAAATAACCAATAAATATACAGTTTACCCTTTTTTTCAAATTAGTCCTTAGGTAGAACCAACAGTAATCTGAAAGTTCGGTTATTATCTAAGACATCCCTACATTTATGAAAATAACAAAATATTCTAACTTGTTTGGTAATTTTTCAAATTAGCTCTCGTGTTCCTGTGTAGATGCCTCCACGAAATAGACTTGTGTAAGATGCAAGGGAGGCCTAGAAGACCTCCAACACATTGCTTTTCCTGAATTCTTAAAACAAAACACACTAGTTTTCATCTTTCGATTCAACTTTGCAAGAGGCTTCAATTTCCTTGCAATTCAAGTCGAGACGGCTTGCAATTGATGACTCTCTATTTGACTACCTCTCAGTCTGGTTGCTGCAAGCAGAGCAGAATTGAAGCCTGCCTAACTCTACACCGGCAACTAAACAAGCACAGAATCATACTATTTATGTCACACTAAGAAGTTCTTCTATTAAACTTCAATGTGTGCCGCCATTGCTGACACTTCAGAGCAATTTCATTTCTATGCCCCAATAATGCAATAACCCGCAAGCAAAGAACTGTACAAGTTCATTTTGAAAGAAAGAATATACAGTGAAGGCAGAAGTATCCATAATCATCATTACAGAAGCTTGGAAATTTTTAATATAATTCGGACTCATTCAAACATAAACAAGTTCTCCAAGAAAATGCAGGCTCTTAGAACATCAAATAGAAATTAACCAAATTATTATTCTTCTTCCGTTTTTGCATGCACGTTTCTATAACCTGGGAGTTATACGAGGAAGAGGAGCATCCCAGTCAGTGACAATGTGATTGCGGGTAATCTCTTTGAGTGAACGGCAACCACTTAGTGCCATAGTTAGCTCGAATTCCTCACGCAGCATTTGAAGTACTTTTCTAATTCCAGCCTCTCCCTCTGCTGCCAATGAGAACACCACCGGTCGTCCAATCTGAAATCAAAACCATCATTATAAGCCATGGTCTAATTAGGAGAAGTTAGAAGAGTTTTCTTTGGCAGCATGATACTTACAAATATGCCAGAAGCTCCAAGTGCCAAGGCTTTGAAGACATCTGTTCCACGTCTGACACCGCCATCCAAGAACACGGGAACACGCCCCTGTGAAGCTTTCACAACCTGAATTTGAGAAGACAAAGACAAAGCATCATACTCAGTAGAAGTGTCAGGCAAGTGAAAAATGTAAAATGATCAGTTATGATCGCATAGACTTACCTCTTCCAGGGCCATGATTGTGGCAGGGACGTAGTCAAGTTGGCGAGCTCCGTGGTTGGATACAATAATCCCAGCTGCTCCAGCTTGTATTGCAAGCCTTGCTGCATATACGCCGCATAACAGAGTTGTATGAGTACTCGTAGATTTACCGGAGAGGCAGGAATAAGATAAACAGAAGTGATGTTTTTCTTACTGTCCTCGGCTGTGAGAACACCCTTCACCAGAATTGGCAATTTGGTGATTGTCTGAAGCCACTTCACATCCTATACATGTACCATAGAATAGTAATTAAATGGAAAGTCTTCACGTACGCGCACAATGTTATACATTACATAGATCATGCTTTAGAGTTTCCAAATTCCCAGCCGAAACTGCTCCAGCATTTTATTTTACTTCTGATGCATCACATTGTTTCATTTCATGTATATAGTATGGTGTTCAGGCATAACAAATTCTAGTATGATAGTATAGCTGCAGAAAAATTGAGCTAAACTCGATGTAAATCTTAATCACAGAGTCCCATTTGATATACCTTCCAGCTCAGAGAACGATCAATTTGACCAGCAACATATGCGGCAAGCCCAGAGTCATTTGCCTGCTCGGCGCCAAAAGAAAATAAGAATTATGGAAGATGAAACTCATCTTTTATGAATTATTTTCTTCCAAATGATTTAATATATTGTTGCATAGGCACTTACCATGTCCATCTTGCCGAGGTCCAAACCTTCAAAATTCTTCAATGTCAAAAATGGTGGTAGTGTGAATCTATAAGAGAAATAATTAGCAGGAGTCCAGAATTGTAGAAAGCTTTACAACTAAATCGATTTGAATCTCTTAACCATTGCTGAATCAAATACAAGTTTAACTTGAGATATTAACCTGTTCTTGATGTCGGCTTCTCTGCGACCCAGCCTTGGGGTATCAACTGTAAGAGCAATAGCCTTGAACCCGGCTCTCTCAGCTCTTCTCACAAGCTGCGCAACCACGTTCCTGTCCTTGTACACCTGAATCATATAAAGAGCTGATGGATCAACCAGACTGCAAAATGCTATTTTTTTTAACCGCGTTAACCTTAGTCTTACTAATTGACTTACATAGAGCTGGAAAAAGCGGATGCCAGGCCCAGTTGAAGCAACCTCTTCAACACTGGAAGTAGCCCACGAAGACAATGTCTGAAAGTTGAAGCAAATCATGGAAGCATTTACATTAAGTATCCCAGGAAACGTTATCATATCAACAATGAAAGAAAAGGATCCAAAATTTGATCCCAAATCAGGAAATGCGTGATAAGCCCTGGTGAAGTGAGACGTTGGAAGTGTTCATGTGGCAACTACTGAAGCATTTGTGCAAGGAGGAGTTGTATTGGAAATCCTACTTGGGGTACAGGGTTGCCAAATTATTGGTACCAGCCATGACCTAGGAACTGCAAACAATATAGTCGTAAACAATCAAATCCTCCAGGGTAGATAATCATCATTCTACTTTCTGAAGTTTCCTTGATCACCCGCATCATGCCATCAACTAAAATTCTAGTCCATACCCTCAAGATTTTGCCATCAACACCGGTATCTAATTGAGTCGTGCCACTTAGAGAAGTTAATTAAAAAGCTAAACGGGGAACTAAACTAGCATTAAAACATTATAACTGCTTCTAAACATCCAACTTAAAAACAGGGCAACCGATCACACACAACCAAATTAAAAATTAATGATATTTCCCACAAAAAGAAAAGAATATGTAACCAATGCCTGTGGAGTTGCTTGAGGTTACTTATTTAAATTCAAATGTCAAAAACAAAGGGAAGCCAAACCATAATTGTTCCAGCTGCTGATGCGGCTCTAGCTGTAGCATACTCCCCTGCATGAATTAAAGCACGTTGTTCTGAATGAGAATCACTTTTTTCTTGCAGGAGATTGTACTACCAAATCCATGCATAGGAGGTTCCAAAACCAATTGCAAATCAAATTCAAGCAGAGTATTTAGTTGTCAGTAATCGCACAAAGTGACGGAGATTTATAATTTACAGCGATTCAGTTTCAGATGAAGGTTAAATGTATCGAGGCCTCAAATACTACACATAACCAATGCTCTTTTTGTAGAAACTCCAACTTTTGTGTCTGTTATACAATATACAGAAATACAAAAACATAATCTACTTACAACTGCTTAATCAATTATTTGAAACTATTTATCGTAAAAATCTTGATATGAAGTGGATAAGATTATAAAGAAACGTTGATGTACCTTCAGGATGAGCCATTTTCTGCATGGCTGTTGGGGCAATCATTATTGGCATCGATATTTTGAAGCCCAAGACAGTGGTAGTCATGTCTATTCTGCTTACATCGATCAGAATGCGAGGTCGAAACCTATCAACATCAACATAAATTATTCATAGCCAATGCATACAAAGAACTTGTTACATGTAGATAAAAAGAAAGGAACTTTATCAGAGATAGATAACTCACAGGATTCTTGAGAAAGCATTTCTGTTCTCTTGCAAAGTCCATTGGTCCTCTGCACCTGAAGCATAGTAATCAAACACCATCTTCGGCAACTTCTTCTTTGCAATGGCTTCGTACTCCATGACGTTAGTAATCTCCTCCATCTTGATATTTGACTGTTTTCTACTTAATTAACTGTATTCAACGTAAAAAAAAAAAAAAAAATGCAACAGCTCAAATTTACTCACGTAAAACAACACAAACAGATGGTGAACTTCAAACTGTAAGCAAAGCTGAGAGAATAATCAAACTTCTAAACTCATACGTATATCTCACAGTAGAAAAGACTATGCAAACAGAGTGAAGCAAGTATACCACGAGTTCAAATACTATGCAGGAAAATGAATGGCAGAGAAACCAGTGAAGAAGAGAAGATAAATAGGGAACGGGGTTGTGGAGAAAGAAACAGAAAGCAGAGAGAAAAGGATATAGATATATAAGATTGAAAGAAGACAAAAATGGTGGGGTTGATGTATATCAAGTTTAAGTCATGGGGGAGAAAAGAGAGAAGAAGTAAACTACAGGGAAACAAGGCCAAGTTGAGTGGATGAGCATTTGGAGGTGAGAAATTGAGTAAAAATCTTATCAGGGCAAATGGGTGGATATCATCCACAAAATGTATGTGTGTTTCGTAGCTTTTCTTCTTCATTATCGTTCTCTAATTCTGATAAATAAAAATGAAATTTGTTAAGACAAGTATTGTATAGATCAGGAAAAGACAACCATGTGACAATGGAAAGACACAGCGCGGGTTGCTCTCTCCCTCTCTTTGTCAGTTGTTTTGGGGTCGGGTTGGCCCGTATATTCTCAATCTGTCATCGTGTTCGCAAAGTTGTGGCCTTAATTAAAGGCCCAATCAGAGGCCCGTGTAGCCCAAACTCATTTTGGTTATCAGAAAAGGCCCAACTCCAAGCATTTATGGACCCACGTGAGCCGAGAGAAAACTCGGCATGAGATTTCGTTAAATACTGTTGAGATTTTTTAGTTGGGATTATTACCGTAGAGAACAGCAAAAGCGAAAGAGAAAGTGCGCGAGTAAGTGAAGCAAACGGCAGTTTTTTATGCAAGGAATTTGGAATTGGGTTTAGTTAGTGGCCATGGCGGATAGGGAGAAAAGAATGTTGAAAGAAGAAGTGATAACCTACGCTTACATTATCCTCTACATCGCCCTTTCCAGTGGTCAGATCTTCTTCAACAAGGTTATTTCCTTTTTGAATCAGCAATTTATGCTGCATTAAGCGTGTAATTCATGAAGAATATATTTCTTTTAAATATTTTTTACGATATATTAATCTTTGATTCTAGGTTACTGGATTTTGTCCTTGTAATTATTTTCTGAAACTGTCTCGCTGATGTATTCGTCAATCTGTTTGATTCCAAGGAGCTGTATTTTCTTACATAAAAATGTCTTATGATATTTTGATCGATAAGTGGAAATTCTTTTGACGTGGATACTTATTCGTTTCTTGATAGTTTGTTTCTAGTTCAAATGGAGAGAATTTTGGATAAATTTTTGTTTACTTGTATGAACACTTTTGAATACGCTGGTAATTGGAATGAATGGGGCTAACCGCATAAGGCTTGGGCTTTGGTATTGAGATCGTGATGCCTTATATCAAATAAGTTTTTGTTCCTTTTTTGCATCGATATACATCTTGTGAAAGTTGACTTTGAAAGTTGTTCCATACATGTTGATATATCTTATAGATGTATGCATTGATCACATTGCTTTCATCGTGTTCTAAAATGCAGTGGGTATTGTCATCTAAGGAAATAAACTTTCCTTATCCTCTTGCATTGACACTACTTCACATGGCATTTTCCTCCGTATTATGTTTTGTTCTCACCAAAGTTTTGAAGGTATCTAATTTTCTATTTAGATAATAGTCTCTGCTTTTAGAAATATATTCTTTTGTGCAACTCTTGATTGTTTTTTTTTCCCTAATAGATCTTGGAGGTTGAGGAAGGAATGACTCCAGAAATGTAAGCAGTTAGTTTGAATTTACAGAATTGTGGTGTGGATGTTCAAAGTTGTTGATAACTGATTTATTGGTCTATGTTATGGTTACTGCTCCAATGCTTTAATCGGTACATAGAAGATACAACCATAATATTTCTTTGTTCAATGGAAGTAAGGTTACATTCCACAGCGGTACCTGCTCCTCAACCTTTTTTACTTCTACAAAGCTTAACTTAGTTGATTTCAACTTAAACAATCAATCAGTTGCATGGCAGCGGCAGTGGATTTTTTTAGTTTTATTTTAATTATTATGATTGCAAACTGTGAGGATATTGTCTTAATTTTGAGAGAGGAATTTTCTTGACATATTATTAATTAATGTTAGGGGCATGTCTGTTGAGTGTCCACGCTCATGTTCCTGAGGCTTGTTATAGATGGCCTCTTCAGGATCATACAAACTTCACATGGATCATTTTCATGAGGTTATATTGTCCATAGATGATTTGCATGAAATCCCAGCCCATATTTATGCATGCATTGATCAGGTGGCCTGTGTTTAATTAAAGTATATGTACTCAGATACATTACATCGGTTATACCTATTGGTGCAATGTTTGCAATGACTCTTTGGCTGGGAAACACTGCCTACCTGTATATTTCAGTTTCATTTGCTCAAATGCTGAAGGCTATCAGTAAGTTGTTGCCATTCCTCTTTTATATATATATATATATATATATATATATACACACACATATATATACACACACCCGGAGTGGTTATTTTATTTTATTTTTTTAGGTTTACTACCATAAATTTGAATATATTCTGACAAGATTTTGATGTCGCTCAATATTTTAATTGAGATTTGCAGTGCCAGTGGCCGTTTTTGTTTTAGGAGTAGCAGCAGGACTCGAAGTTATGAGCTGCAGAATGTTATTGATAATGTCAGTGATAAGTTTTGGTGTTCTAGTGGCATCATATGGGGAAATAAATATAAACTGGATTGGAGTTGTTTACCAAATGGGTGGTGTTGTGGGAGAAGCTTTAAGACTCATATTCATGGAGATTCTGGTTAAGAGGAAGGGTCTAAAATTAAACCCTATATCCATCATGTATTACGTTAGTCCTTGCAGGCATGTTGTAATATATACATTTCTTTAGCTTGCAAGCCATCACTTTGTTGAAGATTTGTTTTTCTTCTATGTACAGAAAATTTATACCTGCTGGGACCAAATGTTGGCTTGTTTTGCAGTGCTCTATGCCTCTTTTTGCCTTGGATATTTCTAGAGAAACCAAAGATGGATGCACATGGAACCTGGAGTTTTCAACCTCTTATGCTAACACTCAACTCTCTCTGCACATTTGCACTCAACTTATCAGTTTTCCTTGTGATCTCACATACAAGTGCTCTGACTATTCGTGTTGCTGGAGTAGTTAAGGATTGGGTGGTGGTATTACTTTCTGCCCTTCTTTTTGCAGATACGAAGCTGACAATTATAAATCTTTTTGGTTATGGCATTGGTACGTGCATAAACATTTGCATGTTAGTGTCTATACATTTGTTTTCATCTCATTGCAACCTGCATATCTTTGTTAGATGACTCCAGTGGCAGAACCATGAATTTTCCTTCTGGGAGAGTAAAATATCGAGGATGACAGTCTAAATCTTTTTCCAAATTGGTTGTTGTTTTTGTAGTGGATTTGTATATTATATTGGGTGGGGAACAATATCATTTTTGAATTGTTTGCGTCAACAATGACTTTGTGCTACCTAGTTTGCCTCCAAACCTTGCTGCTTTCTATGATAAACCTTTCCTTTGTTGTCTATTTTTATCTTCTTTCTTATTTGGTTCCATATGCAGCCATTGCTGGTGTGGCTGCTTATAATAATCACAAAGTGAAAAAGGAAGCTTCTCGAGCTAGCTCTGATGACTCACTACATACTCAATCCACAACAACAGCAGCTACATCTTCAACATTTGACAGATAGTTTTGTGTGAACATCAATCTGCCAAGATTTGTTTCAGGTATTACTTTCATGAAACTAATATTTCATACCAAATATTAGCCATCTCTTATTAAGAATTTTCAGTCCATGTTTTCACACTGTTCATTACTTATTGCAGGAAACCTCAACATGTTTGTAGTGCTCAATAACTGTTCCATTGATGGTTGCGGCTGCTCCAACTTTGTGGTAATTTTTTTAGTATGCCAGTGTGGAGCTGAATCAACTAGTACAGTGGAGAGAGTATATGCACAAAGATGCGAAACTCCACAACTACATCATTCTTAACAGGAACACATGCTGAAGGCTTTTTCAATGTTGATTCGCATTCAATTACAGGCAATTTTTCTGCAAAGCAATTGATAGGCTATTTCTTACTCGTCCATTTGCAATTTATCTTGAAAATCATTAATCGAATCCATGATCATGACAATGCAACAAGTTTTGTAGTTCTATTTTTTTTTTCCCTAAACTGCGGGAAAGCCTGCAGTTTACAAATGTTAGTGGCCATTTGGGATTTGAGATTATGCAATTTCTAATTCACAACTGAATTCTAATTTTTTTTTTTTTTTAAAAAATTTGTGTCGTTTTACATGTTAAATTAACTTGTGTCCACGTGTGTATACAAATTTAATATTACAGTATCTAGATGAAGTCTGTTGGATAATGATGGGTTTTTATATAAAAATATTAAAAGAGGTTTTAATTGAAAAATAACATATTCTGATTAATAATCAGTTATTATAAAATAAAAATATTTTTTTTTTTTAAAAAAAAAAGGGGAAAATAAGCCGAGCAGACAGACGGAGAAAGAAGGAAAGGAGGGGGGAAATAATCCGGAAATAAAAAGGAACCTTCTCAAATCTAAGAGAGGGAAGTTGGGGGTTTGTTACCTCCTGGTGCTCCTCTACCTCTTCTTCCTCCTTCACTCTCCTTCTTTATTAACCTGGATTCACTCTAATTTCCCATTTGTTTTTCAGCTAAATAAATTAATTAAATTTCATTTTTATTTCCGAATTTATTCTCGAGGGGGAAAAAAAAAAAAGAAGAAGAAATTTACAGATGCGATCGCCTGTCCGATGAATTTGATACAGAACGCGTCGGTCTCCGTTGATGGGACTACGACACGAATTGCAGATGGGTTGGCAGCCGAGTCTACTTAGTGAAAAGCGCAAGCGCGGTCCTCCTTTAGGCTTACGCAATCTTGGCAATTCTTGCTATCTCAACAGCGTTCTTCAGTGCCTTACCTATACTCCTCCGCTCGCCAATTTCTGCCTCAAGCTCCAGCACTCTTCTCTCTGTAATTCTTCTATTTCTGCTGTGCTTTTTTTTTTTTTCTGAAATTTGATTCAGTTTTCGGTTAATTTGTTGTTTTTGTTTCATTTTTTGACCTAATTTTTGAAAATTAGGCGATTCGGCTTTGGACGCCGAGAAAAGGCGTGAGTGTCCGTTTTGTATACTGGAAAAGCGGATAGTTCGGTCGCTGAGCTTGGACCTCACGCTCGACGCGCCGGCGAAGATCCAGAGTTGTTTGAAGATCTTCGCCGAGCATTTCCGGGGTGGTCGTCAAGAGGACGCGCACGAGTTTTTGCGTTATGTAATTGATGCTTGTCACAACACGTGTTTGCGGCTTAAGAAGCTGAAACGGAAAGGCGCTGAGGTTGTTAACGGCAGTTCTGTAGTAAAAGAGATCTTCGGTGGCGCATTGCAGAGCCAGGTGAAGTGTTTGGCCTGCGGTGTCGAGTCGAATAAGGTCGATGAGATGATGGATATTAGTCTTGATATTTTGAATAGTTCTTCGCTCAAAGAAGCGATGCAGAAGTTTTTTCAGCCAGAGGTTTTGGATGGCAACAATAAGTACAAATGTGATAAGTAAGTTTATTCTATCTGATACTTAGCTTTTTTATTTTTTATTTTTGAATTTTGATATGGTTTAAATGGGAAACTTATGCTTGTTTAGTTGCAAGAAATTGGTGGCAGCGAGGAAACAAATGTCTATACTTCAGTCGCCTAATATCCTTGTAATCCAGCTCAAGGTTTGTGCATAATTTAGTTGTGGAGTAGTTATTAAGTCTATAGTTGGTTTAACCTAGTGGTGTTATTGCATTTTGAGTGATGGATAATTGTTGGAATGTGTTGGCAGAGATTTGAGGGAATATTTGGTGGGAAGATTGATAAGGCCATTGCTTTTGAAGAAGTTTTGGTTCTTTCGAGCTTCATGTGCAAAGCAAGCCAGGTGAGTTGGAGTTGTTAATGCAGTGAAGTTAGTCTTGTGGCCATGTAGCTTAACAATTGTTTGCGCAATTATATCAATTGTTAAAACTAAGTTTATTAATGTGCATGCACAGATACGTGTAGTTTTGGAGTAAGAGGTTACTGCTTCTCTTAGGAAGTTCAAGCCTAACAGTATATGATAAGTTTCTCCAAGTATGTATACCTTTTATTGTCCTAGTGGTGAAGTTAGAATTAATTGAAGAATCGAAATGAGATTTCCATTCTGGCAGTTGTAAGGAAGCACTTGCCATCATTTGACCAGCTAAGGCTGGAAAAGAATTGTAGGGCACTCACTACCTCCATAATGCTTATCTAAATATGCCACTTACCACCTCCGTAATGCTTTTCTAAATATGCTTAAATTTTTACAGAAAGTTAAGATGCAGGATGATTAGGATAAAAAACAGATATGATGCTACACGTCTGAGTATTTAGTTAGCATAAAAAATCAAATGGACCAGTCGGGTGGTTGTGTACTCTTATGATATTGTTTCTGTTTCTCTAGGTACATCTGTAGTGTACGTGCTCTCTCTCTCTCTCTCTCTCTCTCACTCTCTCTAAATCAAACTTAGTGTTTTATTGTGACTTGCAAATCTTCTTTAATTTGATACTCTCGCACTTTCTTAACTTTTGGGGCTTACATTGGTTGCTTGTGAAGTTAATTTATTTGCAGTATTAACTTCATTGAAGTGCTCTTTGTTATACTTTTACCACATATTCTATAAGTTCCTTAGTTTACCATATAGAATTGTTGAAATTTTTTTCTTTTTGCAATGCAGGATCCACAACCAGAGTATAAACTTTTTGGTACTATTGTGCATTCAGGCTTTTCACCAGATTCTGGGCATTATTATGCTTATATCAAGGTCCAACTTTCATGTCTGGCTCTTTTGATTTCTATGTGATTTCAGGAGTGCAACTATCTCATCAGT